>CAUJGJ010000263.1:1646399-1663899 GCA_963170055.1 Halisarca cf. caerulea | reverse complement strand
TCATCGTGTCTTAGTGCACACACACACACACACACACACACACACACACACACACACACACACACACACACACACACACACACACACACACACACATTGGATAGGTTGTAGTCGTTGTTGTTAGTATTGTTGTTTGTGTTGCTTAGACTCTTAATCAGCAGTATGGCTGCCACGTTCCCCTTGTGCTCATGAACTCCTTCTACACACACGAGGACACGCTGAAGATCAAGCCCAAGTATGAGAGGAGAGTGAAGCTGCATATGTTTGTGCAGAGCTGTTATCCCCGCATTGACCGTGAGACGTTAAGACCACTAGCAGATTCACCAAAAAGCAGTGATGAGTGGTAAGATTGTTGTGTATGTGTAGAAACTGTGATTGCTAGGACACAAATTGACGTCCACCCACGCTGTGGACACACCTCCATGCTGTGGACACCCCCACACCTTGGACACCCCCTGGGCACCACTTGATACAACTCATGCTGATTGCCCCATCTCAAAGTAGATGACAGCACTCACACCCTCCCATCCCCTCCAGCTGGTATCCGCCTGGACACGGAGACGTCTACCAATCCATCCAGAGATCTGGATTGTTGGATCGGTTCATTTCAGAAGGTAAAGAAATCATCTTCATCTCCAACATTGACAACCTAGGAGCCACAGTCGACCTCAGTGAGTGGTCTGGGGTTCTTGCATGCTGTTCTGTGCTCTCTCCTGTCACCAGTGTGTGCGGTGTACTGTGCAGAGCTCCTCAACTTCCTCCTCAACCCAAAGCCTGCAACTGAGCTGTGTGAGTATGCCATGGAGGTAACCGACAAGACCAGAGCTGATGTGAAGGTATGTGTGTGTGTGTGTGTGTGTGTTATGTCTATGAAGAGGATTTAAAGGAGCTTATGCCACTTTTAGGGAGGGACTTTGATACAGTATGAAGGTCGGTTGAGACTACTGGAATTGGCACAGGTCCCTAAGGACAAGGTTTGTCCTTGTGCATGCGTGCATGTGTGTGTGTGTGTGTGTGTGTGTGTGTGTGTGTGTGTGTGTGTGTGTGTGTGTGTGTGTGTGTATGTGTGTGTGCATGCATGCTTGTGTGTGTGTGTGTGTGTGTGTGTGCAAGTGTGTTTGTGCATGCTTGCATGTGTGTCCTTAGTACTGTTTGTTCTTCATCAACTTGCTGGTCACAGGTGGATGAGTTCAAGTCCATCAGTAAATTCAAGTGAGTTTATTTTACTCAATAGTTTAGCCGTAAAACAGAATCAGAAATTACTAAGCATTTCTCTCTGTTTGCTTCAGGATTTTCAACACCAACAACCTTTGGGTTAGTTTGAAAGCCATTGATCGACTCTTGAAAGCTGATGAGCTTAAAATGGAAGTAATCGTCAATCCTAAGGTTGGTTGATGTGTAGGGTTAGTACTGATGTGTGTCACAGGACAGCACCACACCCCTCACTCCTGGCACACATCCCACACCCCTCACTCCTGACACACATCCCACACCCTTCACTCCTGACACACATCCCACACCCCTCACTCCTAGCACACATCCCACACCCCTCACTTACGGCACAAGTCCCCACCCCCACCTCCAAGATTTATGCTTGAACTGTGTGTCATTAGAGCCACAAACTATAGCGCTTTCAGAACAAAGGAGACAAGAAGGTTCATAATCCTTTGGGTGAATGTGTACAAACCTTGTGTGAAGCTGACAGTAGGGTTCACAAGTCCTTTGATTTTATGTAGTTTACAGTAAACTATGAATATCTGAACTGTTGTGAGAAATCTGTGGGGGGGGGGGGGGTCTATTAATTTTGTAAGTGTCCCCCGTGATCAGGGACAGTTGGCAACTACCATAGGAGTATTATCTTCGCGTGTCATTCCGTTCTTCTTCTTGTTGTTTTGAGTTCTAAAAAACTACCAGCATAGCTACCACAAACCGGTCAAAGCCTTAGTTCCCAACCCTACTGATCCTCTTTCTGCTGATATATCCCACTACCGGCATTTGGCAAGTGAGCATCGAAGTCTTGTCAGTGGAGAACAAGATGCCAGCAGGAACATGCGGATTCAGGGACATCAGTTGGCTGACTAATGAGCAGGCAGCACTGGTTGGCAAGTCGTCTGGCACGTTCTTCTGCATCTCCACTGACGTCCTACAGGCGTGTAGCTAGAGTATCTTTTTTATGTAGCCATAATAATTTTTGTTTTTGTGTGTAAGGCAACCCGCAAAATTTAGACTCCACAAAAATTTTGATATAATTGTGACTTTCTACAAGATTTTGTGAAAGTAAAGTGTCGCAAAAAATAAATACCTCTATGGTAGCTATGTGCATATATGGCATACACACCCCACTCCCCTCACACCTAGCATACACACCTCACTCCCCTCACACCTAGCATACACACCCCACTCCCCTCACACCTAGCATACACACCCCACTCCCCTCACACCTAGCATACACCCTCACAGCTAGCATATACCCCACACCCCCATACCTAGCATACACCCCTACTCCTCTCACACCTAGCATACACACCCCACCCCTAGCATACACACCCCACCCCTAGCATACACACCCCACACCTAGCATACATCCCACACCCCTCACTCTTTGCAGAGTCTAGATGGAGGGACCAACATCATTCAGTTGGAAATGGCTGCTGGAGCTGCCATCAAGAACTTCGCAGGAGCTGTGGGTAAGTGTTGGTGTGGATGGATCTTCATATGTGCTTGTATGTGTACTCACACATATGAATGCACGCATACACACACACGCACGCACACACACACACACACACATGCGCACCTGTAATTATTCCTGTAGGAATCAATGTCCCAAGAAGTCGTTTCCTTCCAGTGAAAAAGACTAGTGACCTTCTTCTTGTCATGTCTAACCTCTACCAGATTCGTCCACAAGGATCCCTAGTTATGAATGAAGCACGTAGCTTTCCAGTTGCCCCACTTGTCAAGTTGGGAGATATGAACTTTGGAAAGGTATGAGGCCACCTTTCTCGTCTTTCTTTGTCTACTCTTTTCCAACTGTCCCTTGTCCTCCCTCAACTGTCCCTTGTCCTCCATCAAATCTTTTATTATGTCTTTGTTTGACTAATCTTTTGTCTCCCCCACCTCACTGCAACTGTTCCTTGCTGCTTCTCCTCTCACAGCTTCTTCTTGCTTTTCACTATTCCTTGCTTCTCCTCCCTCCAATTCGCTGCGTGTACTGTTTTCTTGTATTTCTGAAGGTGAAGGAGTTCCTACGGAGGTTTGACACAATCCCCGACATGCTAGAGCTTGACCACTTGACTGTATCTGGTGATGTCACCTTTGGCAAAGGAGTCACACTCAAAGTAAGGCTTTCTTGTCCTGGATAACTCATGTTTTGACATGCACAACATGGCTCCTACTATTCCTCAGGGAACCGTCATTATCATTGCAAACCATGGTGAGAGAATTGACATACCATCAGGTGCCATTTTGGAGAACAAAATTGTTTCAGGAAATCTGCGTATTTTAGACCATTGATTCCTACTAGAAAGGTTGCTAGGCATTATGTATTATTGTTTAATTTGTAGCATGAATGTATTGAATTTGTATTTATTGCCTGCCATTTTTGGCTTGAATACGTATAATATCTCGAGAACTGCATGTAGTCACATATTTTGCACTAGCTAGAATACTTAATTGACACTACTATCCATGATGACACAGCGGTAGGTATTTAATTAATGGGGTCGGTTGAACCGCCATTTTCAGCCATTATAGCATCACGTGATACCATAAGAAAATGGACTCCGATCGCAAGCGGCCACGTGTCTCAGATGACCATTCTTCCTCAAAGCGTCGTATTCCTGATCCAGGTAGAGTTACTGTAGTTTGTTGTGCTACCTACATGAATTGGTTCGTTTCGTGACGTTTGATGGCAGATTTGCTTTATAAAATCATTTAAATGATAAACATGTATGAGTTATATGATCCAATACTTGAATGTCTTTTAATACCGTTGTTTAGAGAGCAGTGGAAACTACATGAAATGCCTTATACCTAACCATGTCGCTGGCATGATTATTGGCAAGGATGGCCAGAATATACAGAAGCTTATGGACGACATGTCTGTGACTGTACGAGTGTCATCTCCAAAGTCCTTCTTCCCAGGAACTCAAATGCGTGTTGTATCAGCCATGGGACAGTTGGCCAACATTCATGCATTCATAAGATGGCTGGTTGGTAAGCTTGCTGAGGCAAATTCCGAAGGAGGTAGTGAAGTTGCTCTTCAGTTCAAGATCCTGGTGTCACACTATGGGTCTGGAGTCATCATCGGCAAGGGTGGTGCCACCATCAAAGAGATCCAAGCAGATACCGGAGCTACAATGAGCATCTCGCAAAAGGACCAGTCTTCAGGTGTACCTGAGCGTATTCTGACCATCACTGGATCCCAGGATAGTGTTTCCAGTGCAGCAGAAGAGGCCATTAACAAGGCACAGAACGAAGAAGACACTCTCTCACTTCAGAACATGCTTAACTACAGCTCGGCTCATCAGGTGTCCCACAGCACAGGGAACCACCCACAGGCCCTGGAGATAGCCGCCATGTACAGACAAGCCATGCAGACTGGAACATCTACTCAGTTTACTTCCTTTGGTGTGAGTAATGTCTCAGGGGGAATCCCTGGCGGCTCTGATGGTCTTGTGGACATGACCACACCTGGAGCCACGCGATGCACCATTGAGATCTCTGTACCCGATTACTTGTGCTCGGTTACCATAGACACCAATGCTCAGCTGATAGGTGAGATCCAGGGCATGAGTGGGTGTTCCATCCGAGTGTCGGCAAAGGGGGACTACATCCCCGGAAGCTTCAACCGAATGGTGACCATTCGAGGGACCTACGGAGGCACCCACACTGCTTACTACCTCCTCATGCAGAAGCTGGGCCAAGGCAACCAGGAGGTACCCTTCATGGGGAGCATGGCTCCACAGACTGTGGCACCTGTCAGTCAGACTCAGATGATGCAGCAGATTCAAGGGTTTTACTCCCAGCTGGGCTCCACCCACAGTCAATCTTCTCTAAGTTGAGACAAACCCATAATGACACCTGCATAGTTCGTCATGGTAAGTCTCACCTCAGTGACCATTCAGAACAGACAATGCTCACACTACTGTGTTTACGTGTTTAGCCACACATGCCTTTGTTGTACCGGACACATCGCTCAGCCCATGTTGTGATTTATACATGTATTTGTACCCTAGCAGTTTCCAACCTTATTCACCAAGTCCTCCTATTGTAACTTATTTTCCACAGACTGAGCAGGTTTCTATCTTCCCTCACAACTGCTTTGTACATAGCATATTTCTTTGTATAATAGGCATCCAAAAGCTGACTGCCATTTTTAATTACATTCATGAAATCAATATTCTGATGTCATTGCTGTCTCTATCACCAGATTTGGCTGTTTCCTCTCACCTGCAGTTCTCACTCTCACCGTCATCTCCCTCACCTCCCAACCACCATCCTCTGGCATAACGGACTTTACTATGCATGTGTGTGTGTAGTCAACTCACTGTGACCACAGTATCCTGCTGTCTTATTTACTTCTAATACTAAAATACTGAGTTAAATTACAGTCTTCGCACACAAGCATTTTATATGCGTACATACTACACCATTTTTACTATTGACGTCTTACAAACCACACTAAAATTCTGTCTTCAAATTTAGAAATGGGATTGGTCCAATTCAGAAATAGTTGTAAAAATGATATACCTGCTAGTTAGCATGAAAAAAACAGCTACCATGGTGATCACAGTTTGCTATGCTGTCTTTCCACACCTGAAGCCAAGATTACCAGCAGAACTGTCTGGTGTGTTCTGACTTCTAGCAGCACATCTGTAGCGGTAGCAGTAATCCTTGTGGCAGAGGTAAGACCCTCCCTTCTTTACTTTCTCCTTCCCTGTTTCAGGTCCAGTGGGGTCCTTGGCAAAGTCTGCCTTGTGCCGTATCTTCCACCAGTCAAATACCCACTCCCATACATTGCCAGCCATGTTGTGCAAGCCAAACTTGTTTGGTGGGAACTTGCAAACAGGAGCAGTCCCCACAAATCCATCTTCTACTGTGTTTTGGTCAGGGAAAGTCCCTTGCCAAATATTCATCCAGTGTTCTCCCTTGGGGTTCTCTTTGTTCCCCCAGGGATACAAACGACTGTCAAGCCCACCTCTAGCAGCATACTCCCACTCTGCTTCTGTAAGCAACCTCTTGCCTGCCCACTTGCAGAACTTATCAGCATCGTTCCAAGAGACGTGGACAACAGGATGGTGCTCCCGGCCCTCAAGGGTAGAATCTAAGCCCTCGGGGTTTCTCCACGTGGCATTGGAAACTGGGAGCCACCAAGGTGATCCTGCTACCGCCTGAGTTATGGTGCTCTTTGTCTTCTCGCTGACTAAGTTATCTAGGACAAATGAAAAACCAAAGATTTCCGCTTCAGTAACGTGCTGCGTTTCCTCAACAAATTTCTCGAATTCTTTGTTTGATACTTCGAACTTGTCGACGTAAAATGAACTAACTTCAACTCTTCTATCTGGTCCTTCTCCATCAGCAACAAATACCGGCTTTTTAGCACCCATTGTAAATATACCGCTTTTTAGCAACACCATTTCGTTTGGTGGACAGTCTTCTTCCTCCAGAACAACTGAGCGGGATCCTTTCCGGCATTTATCTCCTTCCCCAGAGCACACAGAAGCATCTACATCTTCCCGTGTATTACCGCCACAGTACGATACAAGCAGGATTGTCGCAAGCAGAATTGCTGAAGCGGACATCTTGGTCACATGATATGCACGTGCTGACTATTTTTAGATTTTATGATACTCTAAAAATACACCACTTGCACCACCTAATTCATGATGAGCTCATCAATTACCTCATTTCATACCCCAACGCCCGCACAATAGCCAAATAAGTACAAACTGTCAACCGAAAATGTACATGCATTGACATAAGTCGACCGGACTACGAAAAGATTTCACTATCAGGTACCATTGTAGTTTGGGTTGCTTTCATAGTGGACAGCAGTTCAAAATACTAAAATCAAATTGTGAAAATACATTCATAAACTTTGTACAAAGGACATTTGCTACTAAAATATACACTCATGTTCTGTGGTGAACTGTGACTTACGTAAACATACACTAATTTTGAGAGGATAAAATACCAGGAGTAGGCGATTGCCCTGATGACGAGACGGACATCTTTGCGGGTGTGTCATACAGATTCTTCTTCCCTGCCACTTCTGGGTAGGTGTGGTCTGGTTTACATGAGGTTGGGCTAGTATTGCCATACGCTGTGCCATTCAGAGTACTGTACCCCCCTGGTGGGTTGCTAAGGGATACATCCTCATAGGGATTGTCCCTTCTAATGGTTGTGACGTGGTCATAGATGTGATGGTCTATGCTGATATCAGCTGATGCATATTGCGGGTTGTTGATTTCAATCTCCTTGATCTTCATTGCCACGGCAACACTATCTTGTTCAGCATCATATTGAGCATCCTCCACATCTCCCTCACCTGAAGTGGATCAACACAAACTACATCCTCAGATTTGAACATGACTCCTTGTGGACATACAGGCGCTCATGCATGAACACACACACGCACACGCGTGCACACACACACACACACTTCACCCACCCAAAACCACACCCACTCACCATTGTACTTGCGGTTCCTATAGCAACCAATGCAGCAAAGACAGAAAGCAATACAAAGCAGGCAGACAAAGACGCCACCAACTGAGCAACCCACAGCGACGTACAACACCTGTCGCTCCGACAACTGCTCACCTGGAGGGGACACAGCAGCACAGATACATAACACATGTACGTATGATATATTGGTACTTGTTTACATGTGCACAAATTTGTAGCACAGGTACACAAAAACATACATCAGAAAGTTATAGTTGTGTTACAGACGCACACATGTACATATGTACACACGTGTGTAGTAGAACCAGTGTCACTGGACATTGTGACCTTCAGTTGATGGAGTGTCATACACGCAATGACATTCAATGGATGGGACAAGCCCACTAAACACACACACGCACCTCCTGCTGATAAACTATCGCCTGAAGTCTTGTTGAAATCACAGAACTCTCCAACATAGTCCGGCTTACATTGGCAAGCAGCCTTACCACTTCCATCAGAACACACGCCATCATTCTCACATTGATGATACATGCATGGGGGACTTGATAGATAGGGGGAATATATGTGCACATATAAATTGATACAGCAGGGAAATGAGAGAAAAGGGAGGGAGGGGAAGTGTGTGCATGTGTGTGTGTGTGTGTGTGTGTGTGTGTGTGTGTGTGTGCATGTGCGTGTGTGTGTGTGCATGTGTGTGTGTGTGTGTGTGTGTGTGTGTTCGCAAGAGAGAGATAGACTTACCTGAGCAATCTTTAGGGGGATTTCCCACAGAAGCATAAGGTCGGCAGACACAGTAGTAGTCATTAGCTTCATCAATACATTCGCCACCATTTTTGCATGGATTAGAGGCACAGTCGTCAATGTTGACCCCACAAAACTCCCCAGTAAACCCTTCAGCACATCTACAACTGAAGTTGTTGTGAGCATTAACACACTCTCCTCCATTGAGGCAGACTCCACTGACACAGTTGTCCACCAGCTCTTCGCACCTCTCTCCCGTGTACCCACTTGGACAGGTGCACTCAAACTGACCAACACCACCACCAGATGTACAGCTACCTCCATTGGCACAGAAATCAGGGACAGAACAGACCTCATAAGCTGTGAACAGAGAAGAGAAGATTAGTTGAAAAGGTGAACTGCAGTCAGCAAAAGTTCACAAAGATTCTTATCAGGATGAGAGTGACTGGCTAACAATCATCACTGCATGGTCAGCCTCAGCTGAGAACAGTCCTAGGGCTTAGCTCTCAGTAAACCTATTAATTGAGAGAGTGATGTAAACACTGCAAACTGTCTACTCTGCAGGAGCCAGTATTGGACAGGGTTGTCTGTGAGGGGAGGTGGGACAGCTGGTGGGACAGCAGGTGGGACTGGGATAGCATAGAGGACTTGAAGGAAGACTCACTACACCTTCACAGACTTACTACTCCCACCCTTACAGACTCACTACTCCCACCCTCACAGACTCACTACTCCCACCCTCACAGATTCACTACTCCCACCCTTACAGACTCACTACTCCCACCCTCAGACTCACTACTCCCACCCTCACAGACTCACTACTCCCACCCTCACAGACTCACTACTCCCACCCTCACAGACTCACTACTCCCACCCTCACAGACTCACTACTCTCACACTCACTGCTCCTACCCTCACAGACTCACGACTCCCACACTCACTGCTCCTACCCTCACAGACTCACTGCTCCTACCCTCACAGACTCACTACTCCCACACTCACTGCTCCTACCCTCACAGACTCACTACTCCCACACTCACTGCTCCTACCCTCACAGACTCACTACTCCCACACTCACTGCTCCTACCCTCACAGACTCACTACTCCCACACTCACTGCTCCTACCCTCACAGACTCACTACTCCCACACTCACTGCTCCTACCCTCACAGACTCACTACTCCCACACTCACTGCTCCTACCCTCACAGACTCACTACTCCCACACTCACTGCTCCTACCCACTCACTGCTCCTACCCTCACAGACTCACTGCTCCCACACTCACAGACTCACTACTCCCACACTCACTGCTCCTACCCTCACAGACTCACTGCTCCCACCCTCACAGACTCACTACTCCCACACTCCCACACTCACTGCTCCCACACTCACAGACTCACTACTGTTACAGTTGGTCCCGTTGTACCCATAGGGACAGTTGCACATGTACTGGTTGGGTCCTGTGTCCATGCAGGTGCCTCCGTTAGTACAGGGATCCTGACGTTCACAGAACCTTTCATCTGAGTAGGATCAAGTGAGAGGTGAGGGTGTTGTTGGGGAGAACTAGAGTGCTGAGGGTGGAGGTGGTGAGGGTGGTTAGAGTGAGGATGGTCAGGATGAGGATGGTGAGGGTGGAGGTGGTGAGGGTGAGAGTGCTGAGGATGAGTGTAAGGAATATGATAATAGAGTATACAATCTGAGAGAATATATTATGAATGGTAAGAGGTATTGAAAGCAAAGCCATTAGCAGTGACAATCGATAGCTTGTGCACATCTCGAGGGAACTCACCAACAGTGCACAAGAATCCTGAATATCCTGGATTGCATCTGAAGAGGAAGAAAACATACTGATATACATATAACAAGTCAACACTTCACACACACACACACACACACACACACACACACACACACACACACACACACACACACACACACACACACACACCTGCATTCCCCAGGCACAGTACACCAGCCATTCACACAACCAGCAGCACAAACAGCTGTCAAATGAGAGAGATACAGACAGTTCTCCAAGTACAATGTGTTGACAGCAGTATGACCTCACTAACACCAATATGTACATCCAAGTGTCTACATATGGAGGACCATGTTATGATCTCAATGTGTTGTGTGTGTGTGTGTGTGTGTGTGTGTGTGTGTGTGTGTGTGTGTGTGTGTGTGTGTGTGTATGTGTGTGCATGTGTGTGTGTGTGTGTGTGTGTGTGTGTGTGTGTGTGTGTGTGTGTGTGTGTATGTGTGTGCATGTGTGTGTGTGTGTGTGTGTGTGTGTGTGTGTGTGTGTGTGTGTGTGTGTGTGTGTGTGTGTGTGTGTGTGTGTGACTCACGACTCCCGCAGAGAGGGCCTTGATAACCATCCTCGCAACTACACATGGGAAGAATGACAAGTATCCAGTCACATCACACCATCAACCCACATAACCACACACATACCTGCAAGTGTTGGGGGCAGTGCAGGTGCCTCTCGAGCAGACTGGTCTGCACACAGCTACACAATGTGGAAACCACAATGACAAGACCATCAACACACCATAAACTTACTATAAGCTCACGTGTTAGGCAGTTTGTGAAAGGATCCGTCCAACCTTCCCTGCAGATCTTCTGTCCCTGGCTACCACATGTGTAGTGTCCGTTGACGCTGTCGTCCTGTGGCTCACACAGTATGTCACAGCTTGAGCCGTAGTAGTTGGGATCACAGCCCACTGTGAACTCTACGTCAAGTCTGGTCCTCCTGTCCCCAGTCTGACCACGTGTACCGTAGTACTCCCCTCTGGATGACTCTCCAGGATCCATGATCTTCCTGATCTCGGTTGTATCAACAGGATCATCTGGGTTAAGGCTGCTGCTCCCATCATCATCATAGGAATACACAGTCAACTTGAAGGACCCCTGTGGTGGAAGGAACAGTTGGTGCTAAAGTGCGGGAAGCTGATGAAGTACCCCACAAGTAGCTGCGTGTGTGTGTGTGTGTGTGTGCGCGCGCGCGCGCGCGACTCACAGGATAACGATGAAAAGTAAAGCGAAACGGTGTTGCTCCTAATGCTCCACCAGTGAAGTCCACCAGATAAGTGTTCTCTGCGTGTGGGGTTACCCTTGATCCGTAGTTGCACCCTCCATCACTGTACCCGGTCAAACAAAAGTGGAAGTAGTGGTCGCATCCTGGCGCATGGTAGTCACACGCGGCTCCGCTGCTGTCCAGACCATGAGAGTTGTGGAAGTAAGTAGGCCGTATGTCGACGTACCCAGTAGCCGCTGCGCGCCTCTGTAGAGATAAAAGGCGGGAGAAGAATTATAACGACAGGCCTTAGGGTGTTCGCGACACTTAAACTATCTTGCGCTACAACAATTGTAACAGTTGCTTTCAACATAGATATGCTTGAAGGAGATAGCTAGTGATTTGGCCGCAATCTGTCTACTTTTCGGACCCTCTCGAAACTCTAACCACCAACCACAACTAACAAGTTGAACGTTTTACTTTAAAACGAACTCACCAACAAAACTGCCAATCCCAGGACCGTAAACAACCAGAAGAGAAAGCTTTTGCAAACCATAGTCCCCTCTCCTTACAACTTCCCGTTCGCATGTGTGAAATGTATATGGTCCGCGACCCCTCAGTCCTGCTTATAAACAGAGTAGGCGGGGCCGGCGGAGCATAGCGTGACCTTTCATCAACAGCACCAAAGGCGATAATACTGATCACTTCATAACATCACATCACTTAATCCAATTTACTATTACTAATTTGCCATTGTGGACAGTATGGTAGTTTGCGAATGATGTCAAGGACTCCATCCTGTTGTTCTGCAGATGGCGTTCTCCTGTTTTGGAAGAGTATATTTGCAACTATTAGGACCTGTCGCCAGCGGACTGCATGTGTGCAGAGAGATGTCCATGCACGGGCCAATTGAGATGATAGTTATTTTATCCCTTTTCCACTCCAGGTGTACCCACCTGTGGAGGTGCTACGTTCCAGGCTACCTCTCAAGGAGGGGTTTATGACTCCAGTTTGTAGTGACCAGTCTCATGTATTGGAGAAAGACGTCTGTACTGCTCACATGAAGATGGTACATTATCCACGCACATCAAATAAACAAATTAATTAAAATCCATTACAAAATATAATGCATCCTCCATCTAGCCAGGATGGCCGGCATATACTTGAGTACTACTGTGTCAAACAAGTCCAGCATGTTTGCTACTCCATGAATGCTGTTCAGATACATGTACATAGTACATAATATATACATATATATACATACATGCTGATGAGAAGTTCTATATTCATTGCGTGCGTGTGAGACAATTGCTTGGATCAATAGTGGAGGCCGCACAGTTACAGTTCCGAGCGGACAAACTGAACAGAAGGGGGGGTGTCATAGGGGTTTTCCTCCACCACCTCTGGGACTGGTAGGCCACTCCCCCCACCCCCGAATGTGCGACGAAGTGGACTTGGCAGGTCAGTGTAGTTAGGGGGAGGGGACACTCTGCCTTGGAAGGTGGACGTCCTACTGGATGCAGTTGAGGTCCTTGAAGGAACACTGTAACCATTCCTGTCCAAACTTGTTCCTGTCTTTGGCCTCCCACCAAAGCCACTGTTGCTGTACTGAATGTGCTGCAGTGTGTCGTAGGCCTGTGTGGAGGGAACGCCGGGCAGAGGGGAGTGACCCACAGTGGAGTAACCTGCCTCGTCCTCTGATTCATCCGACACATCAAGTCCTTGGTTGGTGTAGTTCAGTGTTGTCGTCTTCTCTGGGCAATGGTCCACCTTTTCCTCTCCGGTATCATAGTAGACGGCATATTGCTCTGATCCTGTAGGAGGGGCAGACACAGGTCAACATGAGCCAATACGGGACAGAGAACAACAGATACCACACAAACACTCACTGTCGGGTGACTCAGGACGCTCTTTTTTTCGCCTGCGAATTCTACAGCACACGCACACAGCGACCAAAGGGACACAAATGACAAGCAGAATCAGTGGAATGCCCACCCCTGCACTGACCCCAGCGATAAGAGGGACATCATCTATTGTCAAAGAAGAATAATGAAAATAAAATCGTTAGCACTCCACAACATGTCAACCCTGAGACATTGACAGTTGAAGACTTCAGTAAATACTATCAACTTTAAGGACTTTACTTCAGTGGCCATGACAGTGACCACCAAATTAATGAACAATAAATGGCAGTTCGAAATTTGGAGCTGTCACATTCCACCTGCCAAACCATGCACCACACTAAAGGTACACACACCACCTATCCTCATTCATGACCACATTTGACCATGTATTCACACGTGTAGTCGCATGTGTGGTCCCATGTGTGGTCGCATGTGAAGTCGCATGTGTGGTCACATGTGTGGTCACATGTGTAGTCGCATGTGTGGTCACATGTGTGGTCGCATGTGTAGTTGCATGTGTGGTCCCATGTGTGGTCGCATGTGTGGCTGTGCACAGAAGCACAAGTAACTCACTTTCACTCACTGCATCGTTTACAACTACATATTCACAGTGAGGGCCAACAAAGGCACCAACACATGCACACACAGCCTTTGCACTGCTGTCGACCGAACACGTTCCATTGTTTTCACACTTGTGGTACAGACAAGGAGAACCTGTGGATGGAGGAGGGGTGAACTGGAGGGAGGTACTTGTGGGTGGAGGAGGGGTGAACTGGAGGAGGGGTGAACTGGAGGTTGGTGCTTGTGGATGGAGGAGGGGTGCATGAACTGGAGGGAGGTACTTGTGGATGGAGGAGGGGTGAACTGGAGGGTGGTGCTTGTGGATGGAGGAGGGGTGAACTGGAGGAGGGGTAAACTGGAGGGTGGTGCTTGTGGATGGAGGAGGGGTGAACTGGAGGGTGGTACTTGTGGATGGAGGAGGGGTGAACTGGAGGGTGGTGCTTGTGGATGGAGGAGGGGTGAACTGGAGGGTGGTGCTTGTGGATGGAGGAGGGGTGAACTGGAGGGTGGTACTTGTGGATGGAGGAGGGGTGAACTGGAGGGTGGTACTTGTGGATGGAGGAGGGGTGAACTGGAGGGCGGTACTTGTGGATGGAGGAGGGGTGAACTGGAGGGTGGTACTTGTGGATGGAGGAGGGGTGAACTGGAGGGTGGTACTTGTGGATGGAGGAGGGGTGAACTGGAGGGTGGTACTTGTGGATGGAGGAGGGGTGAACTGGAGGGTGGTACTTGTGGATGGAGGAGGGGTGAACTGGAGGGTGGTACTTGTGGATGGAGGAGTGGTGAACTGGTCACATACAAGACAACATACCTTCACAATTCTTTCCTGATTCAGAGCCATCCACAGTGACAGGGCACACACACTCATAGTCCAATCCAATGTCAATACACACCCCGTCATTCTGGCACGAGTTGGGGCTACAGTGGTCGACTTCTGCATCACACAACTCTCCAGTGAACCCTTCAGCACATCTACAACTGAAGCTGTTGTGAGCATTAACACACTCTCCTCCATTGAGGCAGACTCCACTGACACAGTTGTCCACCAGCTCCTCGCACCTCTCTCCTGTGTACCCACTTGGACAGGTGCACTCAAACTGACCAACACCTCCACCGGATGTACAGCTACCTCCATTGGCACAGAAATCAGGGACAGAACAGACCTCATAAGCTGTGAACAGAGAAGAGAAGACAACAAAGTACATCGAGATCACACAGAAAGCTGTGCTCATTTCCATATCACAAGTGAAGCAGTAGAAGAGACAACAGACAAGGCACTTGGAATCATTTAACATGCCAACATCATGATGACAGGCACACATCATTCCATCAACATCTGGGACATTCTGTGAGTGTATAGGAATGTGTGTGTGTGTGTGTGTGTGTGTGTGTGTGTGTGTGTGTGTGTGTGTGTGTGTGTGTGTGTGTGTGTGTTGGACATGTGCATGGTTTTTATGTGTGAGCCACCTTGAATATGTATGCATGTGTGTACGTGTTTAAAGTTTTATGCATGCTACGCATACATACGTACGTGTGCATTCACATGTACAGCTACCATGACGACCTGTGTACATGTACAGCTACCATGACGTCCTGTGTACATGTACAGCTACCATGACGACCTGTGTACATGTACAGCTACCATGACGTCCTGTGTACATGTACAGCTACCATGACGACCTGTGTACATGTACAGCTACCATGACGACCTGTGTACATGTACAGCTACCATGACGACCTGTGTACATGTACAGCTACCATGACGACCTGTGTACATGTACAGCTACCATGACGACTTGTGTACATGTACAGCTACCATGACGACTTGTGTACATGTACAGCTACCATGACGACTTGTGTACATGTACAGCTACCATGACGTGTTGTGTACATGTACAGCTACCATGACGACCTGTGTACATGTACAGCTACCATGACGACCTGTGTACATGTACAGCTACCATGACGTCCTGTGTACATGTACAGCTACCATGACGACCTGTGTACATGTACAGCTACCATGACGACCTGTGTACATGTACAGCTACCATGACGTCCTGTGTACATGTACAGCTACCATGACGACCTGTGTACATGTACAGCTACCATGAGGACCTGTGTACATGTACAGCTACCATGACGTCCTGTGTACATGTACAGCTACCATGAGGACCTGTGTACATGTACAGCTACCATGAGGACCTGTGTACATGTACAGCTACCATGACGTCCTGTGTACATGTACAGCTACCATGACGTCCTGTGTACATGTACAGCTACCATGACGTCCTGTGTACATGTACAGCTACCATGACGTCCTGTGCACATGCACAGCTCATTTCAGTTACAAATGCCATTCCACAGTCGTTACTGAGTGTTTGCAGTTCGTGAGAGAATGAAGTCATATCAGTATAACATGCACTGGTGGGATAACATGCACTGTTGGGATAACATGCACTGGTGGGATAACATGCACTGGTGGGATAACATGCACTGGTGGGATAACATGCACTGTTGGGATAACATGCACTGGAGGTATAACATGCACTGATGGGATAACATGCACTGGTGGGATAACATGCACTGGTGGGATAACATGCACTGGTGGGATAACATGCACTGGTGGGATAACATGCACTGGTGGGATAACATGCACTGGTGGGATAACATTCACTGGTGGGCAACTGTACATTTGTATAAGCTGGACAAGAGCCCATCCATCCTCTCCCACCAGCCCAACCATCCTCTCCCACCAGCCCATCCATCCTCTCCCATCAGCCCAGCCATCCTTTCCCATCAGCCCAGCCATCACCTCCCATCAGCCCAGCCATCACCTCCCATCAGCCCAGCCATCCTCTCCCCATCATCCCAACCATCCTCTCCTATCAGTCCATCCATCCTCTCCCATGAGCCCATCCATCATCCCATGAGCCCATCCATCATCCCATGAGCCCATCCATCCTCTCCCATCAGCCCATCCATCATCCCATGAGCCAAGGTATCCTCTCCCCAGGGCTGGGGTGGCCCCACATTCCTTGAAGACTTATGCAGAACAACAAAAACCACAGAATTCATGTTTTCTGTATGTACATAGGAAGCTGTTGGCATGGCAACTAGATGCATTGTTAAAAGGATTCATTTCAGTGAATTTCAAAGCCCCATCAATGCTGGCTCTTGAAAATGGATCCCTTGTAACATCCATTTTGGTTGGCTCGAGGTTACAGACACTTTGAAAATAGAATTTGAGAGACAAAGACACCAAGTTGACAGGTAAGGGGGATAGCCTTCTTTTGAAGACCATTAGAGAGCAGAAATTTCACCATCATTCATTTATCTATCAGACATCATCTATCACCCATCACCCATCACCCATCACTTATCATCCATCATCCATCATCCCATTATTCGTTATTCATGATCCATCAATCAACACTTGGCACAGTAGACGATAAGTCATTCCTCAGTGCTCCTAAGTAAACCCTCATACTCTAGACTCCTCCCACCCTCACAGACTCCCTTCCCTACTTCCACCATCTCACCCTCACACACTCACTATAGACTCTCACCCTCACAGATTCACAGGCTC
>CAUJGJ010000263.1:1641399-1643899 GCA_963170055.1 Halisarca cf. caerulea | reverse complement strand
CCCCCCTGGTGTGCACTACCCCATACCCCAGAAGCATTCCATATGGAGTTAACACAAAGGGTGTTGATCTAGGATTGGGGTGCAAATTGCCAAATATGGAGGGCATCACCAAATCTCAGGAATTGTAGTGAATAGAGAGAGACAGTACAGATCTTCTCTTGAGTCATGTCATGACTCTTTCAATACAGAATCCAGACCAATCCTACTTCCCATGATAAGACTACCAGCCAATGCACACATGGACCAACCTGCAGGTGTCTGGGAGGGTACATGTTCCAAACACACACTCCGGATCACAGATGGCTGTATAGGAATAAAGCACAGCAGGTGATGAGGCATACACCTAAGGGAGGGGGGCACTGTTCTGGATGCATGCGTACACAGACAAACATGTTTACATCCATGTCACACACATGCGGACAGTCTGTAGTAAACACACATACACATGTACATGTATGTGTGTACCACACTGACATGGATTAATGCATTGGTGTACATGCACACACACACACACACACACACACACACACACACACACACACACACACACACACACACACAACACACACACACACACACACACACACACACACACACAAAAGCACACACACAAAAGCACACACACAATGTGTCCACACAGCTATACAGTTGTGTGTGCAAACATAACCATATAACGCATGCCTATCTACAAAAACTGTATACGGTCGTCCCCTCTTATTTGCATACCCTCTGGACCAGGTGTTCCATTATCAGAAAATTCCTCTATCCGGAACATACATTCCTGCTGTGCCAACAGTGGGGACCAGCTGTGCATATCAAATGCATGAATGAATGCACAATATAAGAAAGCAATTGCCATTGATTCTTCACAGCAGGGTAGCTATGTATAACTGACTTGGATTAGCTTGAGTTGACAATGCTACTCTTATAAGCAGTATGGTTTGTATACTCTTCAAATATATAAGATGTGAAAGTCGAAATTCCTATATCTACAATATTCCTTTAAGCAGTTCTTTTACTACTGTGCATATATACAAATGATTCTGTACTTGGAGAGTACCAGAATATTTCCTCAGCTGGTATGCGATTAAGTGGGGCCTACTGTACAATGACTCACCAGTCAGGCAGTGCTGTGAGGGGTTGGTCCAACCCTCCAGACACACCCTCTCACCACTAGGCCCACATGTGTAGTGCCCACTCTCGCTGTCCGTAGGTTCACAGTACACATTGCAACTCTCTCCATAGAAGTTGGTGTCGCATCGAACAGAGAAGGAAAGAGTGAGGAACACAGTGTAGGACAATCTCACTCCCGCTTGCCTGACTGTAGAGTCTTGTCCTGGGGACATAGTCCTGGTAATGGTGACCGTATCAACTGCATCATCAGCTGAACTACCTCCATCATCATCAATGATGACTGTTCTGATGGTGAATTGACCCTGTGTGTTTGGGGAGTGTGGGTGGGTGAGAGCATCACCCTGTGTGTGTGTGTGTGTGTGTGTGTGTGTGTGTGTGTGTGTGTGTGTGTGTGTGTGTGTGTGTGTGTGTGTGTGTGTGTGTGTGTGTGTGTGTGTGTGTGTTTATCACCTATGTGTACTCATGTATGTACGACCGCTAACACACACACCCTCACCGGGTAGCTGTCTGGGAAGTGGAATCTCATAGGATTGGCGACTCCTCCCGCCATTGGATTACCGAAGTCGACGTAGAACGAATCCCAGTACGTACCAGTATGGAAAGTCGTCGTGCAAGAACCTCCGCTTACCAAACAGAACGTAAATTTGTGGTCGCAGTAGTCTGTTGGCCAGAAATCGCAGTTTGCACCATTTCGGTCCTTGCCGTATTCGTTGACGAAGCTGCCGGCTTGCACGTCTACATATCCCGAACCACGGGCTTCCTTATGGAGTGTGAGAAACAAAGATTGTGAAGTTCACCTCAAAGTCGTCTAAATTCAGTGGCAGCACCACGACTTACCACTAGTAGGAGAGAAACGATGAGTACGAACGCCTTTACCATCTTCGACTTGCGAGAGCCGAGACTTCAGTATCGTAGATTTGGTGTTTAACAGTTATGACACACCTCACCCGATGCGTAGACCCCGCCCAACTTCCTTAAACCGCCAAATTTACGTACGTTCGAATTGCCATACCGTACAGGAAGTTCTGTTGATGTGTTTAAAGACACTTGACAATAGTTCATGCACTAATAATTTAAACTTTTGATTCTTCTAACATTAGTAGTCTTTCTTTTTCACAATCTTGAATGTCTTCATCTTCCCCAACTACAGCTTGACATCGATCTTGGCTGCCGCTTTCTACTTTATTCAGATCCTCAACAACTATCACCAAATCTTCATGCTGGCCAAGAGAACTCTTCTCCTCACTGGTCTTGTCTAACAATTTCATACAATAACCTTGTTTGAAGTAATTCTTTACTTCTTCACAATACCCCCTCATAGTCTTCACTGACATGGGCGAGGTAGGACACTCTGTGGGGAGAGTTG
>CAUJGJ010000263.1:1628899-1636399 GCA_963170055.1 Halisarca cf. caerulea | reverse complement strand
GCATTAACACACTCTCCTCCATTGAGGCAGACTCCACTGACACAGTTGTCCACCAGCTCCTCGCACCTCTCTCCCATGTACCCACTTGGACAGGTGCACTCAAACTGACCAACACCTCCACCGGATGTACAGCTACCTCCATTGGCACAGATGTGAGGGTTTGAGCAGACATCAATAGCTATAGACAAGGCAAGTGTACACACACATACACAGCACGGTGAAAATCAAGCATTCTTCTGCAGACCACATACAGGAAGCCCGGCTCCTACCATTTTGGCAAAGTTCTCCCGTGTATCCTGAATGACACCTGCAGAAGGTAACACTCACTCAACAGACCAGCAGCACTGCACTGACAGGAGGATGCACCAACACTGTTTTTCAACTCACAGACATTCCTGGGGTGTGGAACAGTTACCGTGAATACAACCATCCTTGCAAATAGCTTTATAAGAAAAGGGCACAGTCAGTAAAAATGCAAGAACTATGATACAGTTGGCCCTCATTTATTCAACCATGTTGGTTCCTCATATAATATGTCAGATAAACCAGGTGTTGGATAAATCAGGGTAAATTGTATACAGAGTAGTGATGGTGATTCACAGCAGTAAATGGGCTTCTCAGATAAACCAATGTTGGATAAACCAGTTGTGACTGTATGTGTATATTTTAATGTCATGATAGCGACAATCACAGAAGGCATTATATCAAACATGAGTGTGTATGTATGTGCATACCGTCTTACCTTGGTCACAAATCCTTCCCTTGTACCCATCATTACAACTGCAGAGAGAGAGAGAGTTTGGGGAGAACAGGAACATGACACTCATTATGCAAGCAGGAACATGTACATCGCTTCACTGTAATGTTACTATAGTGAAGAATTGTACACACCTGCAAACACCAGGGCTAGTGCATGTCCCATGACCACATCCACCATCACATACAGCTAAAATGAACAAGAGAGAGAGAGAAAGAGTGAAGTATTTTGTGTGTGAGACAACTATGAAATATTCAGCTAACATTGATCACAGAGGTTTCCTTGATAACCAGGGATGCATCTAATTTGGGTAGACAAAATTAGTAACAGATAATTAAAATGGGATGGGTTGTTCTTTCTCACTGAAGTACAATTTTAACACTTTGCAATCATCAAACACATCTGAGATTCTGATGTGCACAAATAAAGCAACTCACTGACAGTCTCCAGGTTGGGTACAACTGCCATGCTTACATCCTTCTCGGCAGATTGCTGTCGTCAGAAAGGCTTATTGTGATGCACTGAGTTAATCAGCTAACAGATCAGATTCAACTGAGCCACTCACCTTCATTGCAGTGTCTTCCTCTAAATCCTTCAGAACAACTGTGGATAGGAACAAGGAAAGGCAGTGAAAAATGCGCACATGGAAAATCTGTAAATCAGATATCCTCACCTGCAGACACCAGGGTTTGTACACGTCCCATGACCACACCCACCATCACACACCGCTGTAGTGAACACAACGAAAGAGAGAGAGAGAGAGGAATATGATACAAGTATGCATGGAACAGCCTCTTCAATAGCTAACTCACGCTGATCACAAAGGTTTCCTTGGTAACCCGAAGTACACCTTTTTGAACAACAGACCATGACAGCTGACATGTTGCAGTGATCAATTACCAACTCCATTTTACACAGCAACTCACTGACAGTCTCCAGGTTGAGTACAACTGCCATGCTTACATCCTTCTCGGCAGATTGCTGTCGTCAGAAAGGCTTATTGTGATGCAGTTAATCAGCTAACAGATCAGATTCAAGTGATCCACTCACCTTCATTGCAGTGTCTTCCTCTAAACCCTTCAGAACAACTGTAGAGAGGAACAAGGAAAGGCAGTGAAAAATGCCAGGGTTCTATCTAGAATTCAAAATTTGGGGGGGGGGGGGGGGGAGCTTGAGTATTACAGTGAATGACTGCCGCGCAAGATATACACATAGATTTGATGCATATATTGTATGTATATAGCAGGGTGATGGGGGGGGGGGGGGGGGTAATTACAAAGTATAGTAGGGGGGGCAGGTACAAGTATGTATATGTGTTATCCTAGACATCTATAAAACCCATGCAGTGCAGTGATAATAGAGGTCATGCAGATATGTACATATGGAGTGCAGGGGTATATATATGTACAAAATGTAGGGGGGGGGGGCATGCCCCCCCCCCAGGTAAAATTTGAGTTTTTAGTTTATGTGTTTCATTTGAGGCCATTTTAATTTAGACCATTCACAGCTGATTTTGACACTCAAGTAGGGCCTTCTCCATAATAATTTGTACTGCAGATGAAATTTTTTGGCCGTGGAAGCTGGGGAGTTTGGGGTGGAAGCTTCCCCCCCCCCCCCACTGGATAGAACCCTGGATGCACACATGGCAAATCTGTAAATCAGATATCCTCACCTGCAGACACCAGGGTTTGTACACGTCCCATGACCACACCCACCATCACACACCGCTGCAGTGAACACAACAAAAGAGAGAGAGAGAGAGAGGAATATGATACAAGTATGCATGGAACAGCCTCTTCATTAGCTAACTCACGCTGATCACAAAGGTTTCCTTGGTAACCTGAAGTGCACCTTATTGAACAACAGACCATGACAGCTAACATGGTGCAGTGATCAAACACCAACTCCATTTTACACAGCAACTCACTGGCAGTCTCCAGGTTGGGTACAGCTGCCATGCTTACATCCTTCTCGGCAGATTGCTGTCGTCAGAAAGGCTTATTGTGATGCAGTTAATCAGCTAACAGATCAGATTCAACTGAGCCACTCACCTTCATTGCAGTGTCTTCCTCTAAACCCTTCAGAACAACTGTAGAGAGGAACAAGGAAAGGCAGTGAAAAATGCCAGGGTTCTATCTAGGATTCAAAATTTGGGGGGGGGGGGGGGAAGCTTGAGTATTACAGTGAATGACTGCTGCGCAAGATATGCACATAGATTTGATGCATATATTGTATGTATATAGCAGGGTGATGGGGGGGGGGGGGGGGGGGGGGTAATTACAAAGTATAGTAGGGGGGGCAGGTACAAGTATGTATATGTGGTATCCTAGACATCTATAAAACACATGCAGTGCAGTGATAATAGAGGTCATGCAGATATGTATATGGAGTGCAGGGGTATATATATATGTACAAAACGTAGAAGGGCATGCAAGGGAAAATTTGAGTTTTTCATTTATATAACGTTTCATTTGAGGCCATTTTAGACCATTCACAGCTGATTTTGACACTCAAGTAGGGCCTTCTCTATAGTACTAAAATGAGTGCCTGTGTGTATACATGTGCATACATGTGTGTGTGTGTGTGTGTGTGTGTGTGTGTGTGTGTGTTTGTGTGTGTGTGTGTGTGTATGTGTGTGTGTGTGTGTTGTGTGTGTGTGTGTGTGTATGCGTGTGTGTGGGGGGTGGGGTGCATGTCCAGATATATTATGGAGTGCAGGAGTAGACGCACTTAACTAGAGGGGTCTGGGGGCATGCCCCTAGGGAAAATTTGAGTTTTTAGGTTATACATAAGGATGTATTTGGGGCCATTTTAGACTATTCAAGGTAAATTTTGACACTCAGGTAGGGCCTACTCCATAGTAATTTGTACTGCAATTGGAATTTTCTGGGGTGGAAGCTCCCCCCAACTGGATAGAACCCTGGATGCACACATGGCAAATCTGTAAATCAGATATCCTCACCTGCAGACACCAGGGTTTGTACACGTCCCATGACCACACCCACCATCACACACCGCTGTAGTGAACACAACAAAAGACAGAGAGAGAGAGAGGAATATGATACAAGTATGCATGGAACAGCCTCTTCATTAGCTAACTCACGCTGATCACAAAGGTTTCCTTGGTAACCTGAAGTGCACCTTATTGAACAACAGACCATGACAGCTAACATGGTGCAGTGATCAAACACCAACTCCATTTTACACAGCAACTCACTGGCAGTCTCCAGGTTGGGTACAACTGCCATGCTTACATCCTTCTCGGCAGATTGCTGTCGTCAGAAAGGCTTATTGTGATGCACTGAGTTAATCAGCTAACAGATCAGATTCAAACAATCCGCTCACCTTCGTTGCAGTTTCTTCCTTGAAATCCTTCAAAACAACTATAGATAGGAACAAGGAATGCATGGCAGTGAGAGATGTAGACAAATCTGTGTTTGGTATCTCTACCTGCAGACACCAGGGTTTGTACACGTCCCATGAACACACCCACCATCACACACAGCTAAAGTGAACAAGAGAGAAAAAGAGCAATCTGTCATGTACTCATTTATAGTCTTGTTCCCAGCCTTGCTTCTTGGCTCCAATATATTCCTACCTAGAGTCGATCGTTTGTCATGATAATTTAATGGCAGCCAGAAGTGGGGCTGGCAGCAAGACTAACTTATGCATGGGAGAGCATTACATTAGCTAACTCACGCTGATCACAAAGGTTTCCTTGGTAACCAGGAGTACATCTTATTGAATGACAGAACATGACAGCTGACATGTTGCAGTCATCTAACATCATTGCCATTTTCACACAGTAACTCACTGACAGTCTCCAGGTTGGGTACAACTGCCATACTTACAATCGTCTCTGCAAACAGCTGCCAAGGAAAAGAGAAAAGGCTCAGTAGAAAGTGGAAGAAGGAGTGTGTTATTTGACTTACGCTCATTACATTTTCTCCCCTTGAACCCTTCATTGCAGCTGCAAACAGGATAGCATACACATGTGCAAATGACAAGTGAATGAATACTAGTATTATGGAAAAGGGGATTTGTATGTGAGTACCTGCAAACACCAGGTCTAGTGCAGGTGCCATGACCACACCCACCATCACATATGGCTGTAGGGAGAAATAAATACTAACGCTAAGAGGCTTCATACTTCTGTGAGCAGTCTTTCACACTATGAAGCTGTTCATCCCACAGCTAGGTACATGGTGACTAGTAACTCACCCTGGGTGCACAGAGGTCCAGAGTAACCAGCTCTACATCTGAAATTGTCAAATGATTGTGCTTATATAATTTACTAAACATTCCTGGTCAGCTAAGGATGATCACATACTTACATGCATTGATTTGGTCTATTACAATATCCATGTGCACACCCTTCACTGCAGATAGCTGAAGTTTAACAATTTGCAATAGATTACGGTAAATGAGCCATTGTGTAGAGTGACAGCTCACCAGTCAGGCAGTGCTGTGCGGGGTTGGTCCAACCCTCCAGACACACCCTCTCACCACTGGGCCCACATGTGTAGTGCCCACTCTCACTATTAGTGTCTTGACAGTACACATTGCATCTCACTCCATAGAAGTTGGGGTCACATCGAACAGTGAAGGATAGGTCTAGCAATGTAGGGTTTGACTGTCTTTCTCCTTTCAATTTTTGCTGGCGAGTTACTCCTGGAGCAATTGTGATGCGGCTTGCAGTGAGTGTGTCGACTGGCGTATCTTTATCATTGTCATCATCGACCACAACTGTCTTGAAAGAAAAGTAGCCCTGTAAGGCATGCGAATACATAGGTAAATCCCAATGACTCCAATTAATCCAATCAATTTGCTCCCATGATAGTACCCTAGAACTACAGGCAGACATAAATGTTACTGTAACTGCAGTAGTAACCTGGCATGGTGCATGGGGAAAGTGGCAACTATCCCAAAATCCTCATAAATGCACCCACAGTCAGTGCTGGTACCGCAGCACCATCAGATCATGATAATCCATATGCACTCCTATGCCATTAACAACACAACGGTACCATCTGTAGCTTTACAAGACCTTGGAATATTAAAAGTATTGATAACAACTCATGCTCTTTCCACATGCAATATCCATGCTCAAATCGCCCCTAGCAACCGTGAAACCTAGATAATATCCTGTTTAATTGGTGTAAATAGACAAACTATTGTTAATTTTGGTTAAACCATCTACTCACATTGTGTCTGTAATTACAAGACCTCACGATATCCACACCTTAATTTAGTGCCAATCACTCACGTACCACGACTGCTGGTTCTTTACTGTCATGGTTACAGCTTATACAGACCCACCTCATACAAGACCATGTTCTTCACCATACTAGTGTCTCCCATCCTCTCTTCAACCACTTTTTAAATTGACAAACCATATCATTTGCCACCCCAATTTACAATCCCCCCAATTCCAGCTGCCTCAAACCTTTAGTATCAAGCCATCAGTCATAAATGTGGTGACGGCAATTTAAAGCATTAACAACAAGCAAATATTGTAACAATGAAATAAAAACATAGTCTCACCGGGTAATCGCCTGGAAAGTTAAATCTCATGGGATTAGTAACCCCTCCTTCCAAAATCTGAGTATCGAAGTCGAAAACGAATTTATCCCAGTAAACGTCAGTATGAACAGTTGTCAAGCAAGCGTCTCCATCCAGTAAGCAAAAGTTGAATTTATAGTCACAATAATCTACTCCGATGTCGCAGTTCCATCCGCTCTCATCTTTGCCATGCTCGTTATTAAAAGACACAGCGCGCACCTCCAGCCAAGCAGAACCACGTGATTCTCTCTAAACGACGACAAAGTATAGAGATTCTCAACCACACGTGGCGTATGGATGGATCTTATTATGTTTACCGTTAGAAACGAAAGAAGTAAAACCACCAAGGAGCTCTTCATCTTTTCGAACAAGACAGGTCCACTATGTTGTTTTGTTTGTACAAGTACTGAGCTGAGTTCAGCTGGAACAAGGGAAAGTACATGGGGAATTTAGACTACGTAAGAATAATAATTAAGTCTAACATGTAACAAACATGCCTGAAAGACCAACACCTTCTCATTTGGTTTAGTCTGTGTATGAGCTTTGTGGATGTAAGCCTAAATTTTATAATGAAATTAAGTGAAACTGAACTTGTGGTAAGGGTTGTACACTACAAACATTAATTGCATTAAAACCCATGCACAGATACAGGACATGTAGTAATAATAAATTACTATAAAATAAGTTTGCATACATGTGGTGTACAAACTGTATAAAAATGTCATGAACTTTTAAAAAGTGTGTATGTAGTCAGAATTAGAATTAGTTGCATTATTTGTGAGATTTGTCTATTGTTTGTTTCAATTTTGTGAAATCTTTATAAACAACTTTGAAAACAGCTAATTTCTTGGACAACTTTTTCAGCAGCTTCATGTCCTACATGGGAAAAACCATAAGAAAAGCAATGAAATTAAAAACAACTTCAGGAAAAATAACAATAATGGCAATACAAATAGCATCAACAAGGAAAATAACAACAAAACAACAAAACCACAGATGCATAGCATACGCATTTGATGTTCTTCTTTGTTTCTCTGTTGGGTCTGTGAGATTCACACCAAAGAAGTTCGCACTGAATGAGTCTCTGCAGCCCACGGCTAACAAGGTATGTCTCCATCTGCTCCGGCCGAACACCTATGCACAAGTGTGGACAGCGCTTGATCAGCAATATTATTTGCATG
>CAUJGJ010000263.1:1608899-1623899 GCA_963170055.1 Halisarca cf. caerulea | reverse complement strand
AGGATCCTTATCTGGAGGTGTAGTACATCAAGTGAAGAGAAGAGAAGAAGTGAACCAGTTCACTTACAGATAAATACCCCGTATGCCTCTTGTTCAGTCTCACCTGAGGGAGTGCTCTCACAATAGAGACCACTGAAACCAGGTGGACATGTGCAGACTCCAAACCCTTCGCTATCAGTACAAGTTCCATTGTTTTGGCAGAAGATGTATGAACATGGAGGACCTGGTTTGGAGGAATCAAGTGCTACTTGATATCATACTGAGAACAGCAGTGTACTTGTACCACTCTACATGCACCCAATACACTTAGTACTGGCTAACCACCACAAGTTACTTACCGCTGCAGTTCTTTGGAGGTTGGCTACCATTAACTTTGTCAGGGCATGCACACTCGTAGTCTGCAATCTTGTCTCTACAAACCCCGTTGTTGTAGCAAGGCTTAGAGGCACAGTCGTCAATGTTGACCCCACAAAACTCTCCAGTAAACCCTTCAGCACATCTACAACTGAAGCTGTTGTGAGCATTAACACACTCTCCTCCATTGAGGCAGACTCCACTGACACAGTTGTCCACCAGCTCTTCGCACCTCTCTCCCGTGTACCCACTTGGACAGGTGCACTCAAACTGACCAACACCTCCACCGGATGTACAGCTACCTCCATTGGCACAGATGTGAGGGTTTGAGCAGACATCAATAGCTATAGACAAGGCAAGTGTACACACACATATGTAGCACGGTCAACATCACAATGAAAAACAAACATTCTTCTACAGACCACATACAGGAAGCCCGGCTCCTACCATTTTCGCACAGTTCTCCCGTGTATCCTGAATGACATCTGCAGAAGGCAACACTCACTCAACAGACCAGCACTGACAGGAGGATGCACTAACACTGTTTTTCAACTCACAGACATTCCTGGGGTGTGGAACAGTTACCGTGAATACAACCATCCTTGCAAACAGCTTTACAAGAAAAGGGCACAGTCAGTAAAAATGTAAGAACTATAATACAGTTGGCCCTCATTTATTCAACCATGTTGGTTCCTCATAAAATATGTCAGATAAACCAGGTGTTGGATAAACCAGGGTAAATTGTACACAGAGTAGTGATGGTGATTCACAGCAGTAAATGGGCTTCTCAGATAAACCAATGTTGGATAAACCAGTTGTGACTGTATGTGTGCATTTTAATGCCATGATAGCGACAATCACAGAAGGCATTGCATCAAACACGAGTGTGCATGTATGTGCATGCCGTCTAACCTTGGTCACAAATCCTTCCCTTGTACCCATCATTACACCTGCAGAGAGAGAGAGAGTTTGGGGAGAACAGGAACATGTACTCATTATGCAAGCAGGAACATGTACATCGCTTCACTGTAATGTTACTATAGTGAAGAATTGTACACACCTGCAGACACCAGGGCTAGTGCATGTCCCATGACCACATCCACCATCACATACAGCTAAAGTGAACGAGAGAGAGAGAGAGAGAGAGAGAGAGAGAGAGAGAGAGAGAGAGAGAGAGAGAGAGAGAGAGAAAGAGTGAAGTATTTTGTGTGTGAGACAACTATGAAATATTCAGCTAACATTGATCACAGAGGTTTCCTTGATAACCAGGGATGCATCTAATTTGGGTATACAAAATTAGTAAAAGATAATTAAAATGGGATGGGTTGTTCTTTCTCAAGTACAATTTTAACACTTTGCAATCATCAAACACATCTGAGATTCTGATGTGCACAAATAAAGCAACTCACTGGCAGTCTCCAGGTTGGGTACAGCTGCCATGCTTACATCCTTCTCGGCAGATTGCTGTCATCAGAAAGGCTTATTGTGATGCACTGAGTTAATCAGCTAACAGATCAGATTCAACTGATCCACTCACCTTCATTGCAGTGTCTTCCTCTAAACCCTTCAGAACAACTGTGGATAGGAATAAAGAAATGCAGTGAAGATACGCACATGGCAAATCTGTAAATCAGATATCCTCACCTGCAGACACCAGGGTTTGTACACGTCCCATGACCACACCCACCATCACACACCGCTGTAGTGAACACAACGAAAGAGAGAGAGAGAGAGAGAGAGAGAGAGAGAGAGAGAGAGAGAGAGAGAGAGAGAGAGAGAGAGAGAGAGAGAGAGAGAGAGAGAGAGAGAGGAATATGATACAAGTATGCATGGAACAGCCTCTTCATTAGTTAACTCACGCTGATCACAAAGGTTTCCTTGGTAACCCGAAGTACACCTTATTGAACAACAGACCATGACAGCTAACATGGTGCAGTGATCAAACACCAACTCCATTTCACACAGCAACTCACTGGCAGTCTCTAGGTTGGGTACAACTGCCATGCTTACATCCTTCTCGGCAGATTGCTGTCATCAGAAAGGCTTATTGTGATGCACTGAGTTAATCAGCTAACAGATCAGATTCAACTGATCCACTCACCTTCGTTGCAGTGTCTTCCTCTAAACCCTTCAGAACAACTGTGGATAGGAATAAAGAAATGCAGTGAAAAATGCCAGGGTTCTATCTAGGATTCAAAATTTTTTTTTGGGGGGGGGGAGCTTGAGTATTACAGTGAATGACTGCTGCGCAAGATATACACATAGATTTGATGCATATATTGTATGTATATAGCAGGGTGATGGGGTGGGGTGGGGGGGGTAATTACAAAGTATAGTAGGGGGGGCAGGTACAAGTACGTATATGTGTTATCCTAGACATCTATAAAACCCATGCAGTGCAGTGATAATAGAGGTGTATGCAGATATGTATATGGAGTGCAGGGGTATATATATGTACAATATGTAGAAGGGCATGCAAGGGAAAATTTGAGTTTTTCATTTATATAATGTTTCATTTGAGGCCATTTTAGACCATTCACAGCTGATTTTGACACTCAAGTAGGGCCTTCTCTATAGTAATAAAATGAGTGCCTGTGTGTATACATGTGCATACATATGTGTGTGTGTGTGTGTGTGTGTGTGTGTGTGTGTGTGTGTGTGTATGTGTGTGTGTGTGTGTGTGTGTTGTGTGTGTGTGTGTGTATGCGTGTGTGTGGGGGGGGTGCATGTCCAGATATATTATGGAGTGCAGGAGTAGACGCACTTAACTAGAGGGGTCTGGGGGCATGCCCCTAGGGAAAATTTGAGTTTTTAGGTTATACATAAGGATGTATTTGGGGCCATTTTAGACTATTCAAGGTAAATTTTGACACTCAAGTAGGGCCTACTCCATAGTAATTTGTACTGCAATTGGAATTTTCTGGGGTGGAAGCTCCCCCCCCCCCCCACTGGATAGAACCCTGGATGCACACATGGCAAATCTGTAAATCAGATATACTCACCTGCAGACACCAGGGTTTGTACACGTCCCATGACCACACCCACCATCACACACCGCTGTAGTGAACACAACGAAAGAGAGAGAGAGAGAGAGGAATATGATACAAGTATGCATGGAACAGCCTCTTCATTAGTTAACTCACGCTGATCACAAAGGTTTCCTTGGTAACCCGAAGTGCACCTTATTGAACAACAGACCATGACAGCTAACATGTTGCAGTGATCAAACACCAACTCCATTTCACACAGCAACTCACTGGCAGTCTCTAGGTTGGGTACAACTGCCATGCTTACATCCTTCTCGGCAGATGACTGTCATCAGAAAGGCTTATTGTGATGCACTGAGTTAATCAGCTAACAGATCAGATTCAACTGATCCACTCACCTTCGTTGCAGTGTCTTCCTCTAAACCCTTCAGAACAACTGTGGATAGGAATAAAGAAATGCAGTGAAAAATGCCAGGGTTCTATCTAGGATTCAAAATTTGGGGGGGGGGGGGGGGGGTAATTACAAAGTATAGTAGGGGGGGCAGGTACAAGTACGTATATGTGTTATCCTAGACATCTATAAAACCCATGCAGTGCAGTGATAATAGAGGTCATGCAGATATGCATATGGAGTGCAGGGGTATATATATGTACAAAATGTAGGGGGGGGGCATGCCCCCCCAGGGAAAATTTGAGTTTTTAGTTTATATGTTTCATTTGAGGCCATTTTAATTTAGACCATTCACAGCTGATTTTGACACTCAAGTAGCACCTTCTCCATAATAATTTGTACTGCAGATGAAATTTTTTGGCGGTGGAAGCTGGGGAAATTGGGGTGGAAGCTTCCCCCCCACTGGATAGAACCCTGGATGCACACATGGCAAATCTGTAAATCAGATATACTCACCTGCAGACACCAGGGTTTGTACACGTCCCATGACCACACCCACCATCACACACCGCTGTAGTGAACACAACGAAAGAGAGAGAGAGAGAGAGGAATATGATACAAGTATGCATGGAACAGCCTCTTCATTAGTTAACTCACGTTGATCACAAAGGTTTCCTTGGTAACCCGAAGTGCACCTTATTGAACAACAGACCATGACAGCTAACATGTTGCAGTGATCAAACACCAACTCCATTTCACACAGCAACTCACTGGCAGTCTCCAGGTTGGGTACAACTGCCATGCTTACATCCTTCTCGGCAGATTGCTGTCATCAGAAAGGCTTATTGTGATGCACTGAGTTAATCAGCTAACAGATCAGATTCAACTGATCCACTCACCTTCGTTGCAGTGTCTTCCTCTAAACCCTTCAGAACAACTGTGGATAGGAATGAAGAAATGCAGTGAAAAATGCCAGGGTTCTATCTAGGATTCAAAATCTTTTTTTGGGGGGGGGGAGCTTGAGTATTACAGTGAATGACTGCTGCGCAAGATATACACATAGATTTGATGCATATATTGTATGTATATAGCAGGGTGATGGGGGGGGTAATTACAAAGTATAGTAGGGGGGGCAGGTACAAGCATGTATATGTGTTATCCTAGACATCTATAAAACCCATGCAGTGCAGTGATAATAGAGGTGTATGCAGATATGTATATGGAGTGCAGGGGTATATATATATGTACAATACATAGAAGGGCATGCAAGGGAAAATTTGAGTTTTTCATTTATATAATGTTTCATTTGAGGCCATTTTAGACCATTCACAGCTGATTTTGACACTCAAGTAGGGCCTTCTCTATAGTAATAAAATGAGTGCCTGTGTGTATACATGTGCATACATGTGTGTGTGTGTGTGTGTGTGTGTGTGTGTGTGTGTGTGTGTGTGTGTGTATGTGTGTGTGTGTGTGTGTGTGTGTGTGTGTTGTGTGTGTGTGTGTGTATGCGTGTGTGTGGGGGGGTGCATGCCCAGATATATTATGGAGTGCAGGAGTAGACGCACTTAACTAGAGGGGTCTGGGGGCATGCCCCTAGGGAAAATTTGAGTTTTTAGGTTATACATAAGGATGTATTTGGGGCCATTTTAGACTATTCAAGGTAAATTTTGACACTCAAGTAGGGCCTACTCCATAGTAATTTGTACTGCAATTGGAATTTTCTGGGGTGGAAGCTCCCCCCCCACTGGATAGAACCCTGGATGCACACATGGCAAATCTGTAAATCAGATATACTCACCTGCAGACACCAGGGTTTGTACACGTCCCATGGCCACACCCACCATCACACACCGCTGTAGTGAACACAACGAAAGAGAGAGAGAGAGAGAGAGGAATATGATACAAGTATGCATGGAACAGCCTCTTCATTAGTTAACTCACGCTGATCACAAAGGTTTCCTTGGTAACCCGAAGTACACCTTATTGAACAACAGACCATGACAGCTAACATGGTGCAGTGATCAAACACCAACTCCATTTTACACAGCAACTCACTGGCAGTCTCCAGGTTGGGTACAACTGCCATGCTTACATCCTTCTCGGCAGATTGCTGTCATCAGAAAGGCTTATTGTGATGCACTGAGTTAATCAGCTAACAGATCAGATTCAACTGATCCACTCACCTTCGTTGCAGTGTCTTCCTCTAAACCCTTCAGAACAACTGTGGATAGGAATGAAGAAATGCAGTGAAAAATGCCAGGGTTCTATCTAGGATTCAAAATTTTTTTTTGGGGGGGGGAGCTTGAGTATTACAGTGAATGACTGCTGCGCAAGATATGCACATAGATTTGATGCATATATTGTATGTATATAGCAGGGTGATGGGGGGGGTAATTACAAAGTATAGTAGGGGGGGCAGGTACAAGCATGTATATGTGTTATCCTAGACATCTATAAAACCCATGCAGTGCAGTGATAATAGAGGTGTATGCAGATATGTATATGGAGTGCAGGGGTATATATATATGTGTGTGTGTGTGTGTGTGTGTGTGTGTGTATGTATGTGTGTGTGTGTGTGTGTGTGTGTGTGTTGTGTGTGTGTGTGTGTATGCGTGTGTGTGGGGGGGTGCATGCCCAGATATATTATGGAATGCAGGAGTAGACGCACTTAACTAGAGGGGTCTGGGGGCATGCCCCTAGGGAAAATTTGAGTTTTTAGGTTATACATAAGGATGTATTTGGGGCCATTTTAGACTATTCAAGGTAAATTTTGACACTCAAGTAGGGCCTACTCCATAGTAATTTGTACTGCAATTGGAATTTTCTGGGGTGGAAGCTCCCCCCCCCCACTGGATAGAACCCTGGATGCACACATGGCAAATCTGTAAATCAGATATACTCACCTGCAGACACCAGGGTTTGTACACGTCCCATGACCACACCCACCATCACACACCGCTGTAGTGAACACAACGAAAGAGAGAGAGAGAGAGAGGAATATGATACAAGTATGCATGGAACAGCCTCTTCATTAGCTAACTCACGCTGATCACAAAGGTTTCCTTGGTAACCCGAAGTGCACCTTATTGAACAACAGACCATGACAGCTAACATGTTGCAGTGATCAAACACCAACTCCATTTCACACAGCAACTCACTGGCAGTCTCTAGGTTGGGTACAACTGCCATGCTTACATCCTTCTCGGCAGATTGCTGTCAGGGAAAGGCTTATTGTGATGCACTGAGTTAATCAGCTAACAGATCAGATTCAACTGATCCACTCACCTTCGTTGCAGTGTCTTCCTCTAAACCCTTCAGAACAACTATAGATAGGAACAAGGAATGCATGGCAGTGAGAGATGTAGACAAATTTGTATGTTCGTTATCTCTACCTGCAGACATCAGGGTTTGTACACGTCCCATGAACACACCCACCATCACACACAGCTAAAGTGAACAAGAGAGAAAAAGAGCAATCTGTCATGTACTCATTTATAGTCTTGTTCCCAGCCTTGTTTCTTGGCTCCAATATATTCCTACCTAGAGTTGATTGTTTGTCATGATAATTTAATGGCAGCCAGAAGTGGGGCTGGCAGCAAGACTAACTTATGCATGGGAGAGCATTACATTAGCTAACTCACGCTGATCACAAAGGTTTCCTTGGTAACCAGGAGTACATCTTATTGAATGACAGAACATGACAGCTGATATGTTGCAGTCATCTAACATCATTGCCATTTTCACACAGTAACTCACTGACAGTCTCCAGGTTGGGTACAACTGCCATGTTTACAACCATCTGTGCATACAGCTGCCAAGGAAAAGAGAAAAGACTCAATAGAAAGTGGAAAAAGGAGTGTGTTATTTGACTTACGCTCGTTACATTTTCTCCCTTTGAACCCTTCATTGCAGCTGCAAACAGGATAGCATACACATGTGCAAATGACAAGTGAATGAATACTAGTATTATGGAAATGGGGATTTGTATGTGAGTACCTGCAAACACCAGGTCTAGTGCAGGTGCCATGACCACACCCACCATCACATATGGCTGTAGGGAGTGAGTGTATATCACAACAAGGATTAATTTTAGCAGTCTTTGTGCTTTTGTGGGCAGTCCTTCACACTATGAAGCTGTTCATCCCACAGCAAGGTACATGGTGGCTAGCAACTCACCCTGGGTGCACAGAGGTCCAGAGTAACCAGCTCTGCATCTGAAATTGTCAAATGATTGCGCTCATGTAATTTACTAAACATTCCTGGTCAGCTAAGGATGATCACAAACTTACATGCATTGATTTGGTCTATTACAATATCCATGTGCACACCCTTCACTGCAGATAGCTGGAGTTTAACAACAGTGTGCAATAGAATACGGTAAATGAGCCATTGTGTAGAGTGACAGCTCACCAGTCAGGCAGTGCTGTACGGGGTTGGTCCAACCCTCCAGACACACCCTCTCACCACTGGACCCACACGTATAGTGCCCACTTTCACTATTTGTGTCTTGACAGTACACACTACATCTGGCTCCATAGAAGTTGGGGTCACAGTGAACAGTGAAGGATAGGTCCAGAGTTGTGGGCTTTGTTTGCCTCTGACCAGTAAACGTCGCCTTTCTAGTGGGTGAAGTTGATGACAAAGTTTGGTGCACAATGAATGTGTCTACTGGATCATCAGCAGTAAGACCATTGTCATCATCAATGACAACTACTTTCAAAGTAAACCAGCCCTGCGTGAAGAGGCATGCAGTAAAATCTGCACATGGTCCAGGAACATAGATATAAATGGAAATGAATTTTTCCCCAATGTGGAAATTTGTGCTCTCTCTCTCCTTTCCTTCCTCCCTCCTCTCTCTTCTTGCTGCTATGAGTTAGGTGGACATGGCACCGCTCTTCAGCTGCAACCCAGCCCTCCCCATCTCGTGGGGCTTGCAACCTCACAGATAGGCACCCCTGATTGCACGAGGGGGCATCAGGGATGATGGGGGTAGCTGGGCCCATATGCAGTGGGTCTCTCCCTCACTGATGTCAGGTGGCTCACCCCCATTGGGTCCCTTTGGGGCCCAATGGGGGGACCACAATAGCCTGCACTGCAGGCTGTGGTATTACAAGTTCAGTAGTGCATGGTCCAGGAACATAGATAATTATGGAAATGAGTTTTCTCCCCCGTGTGGAAATTTGTGCACTCTCCCTCCCTCCCTCTCACTTCTCTCTCTCCAGTGTGTGCATGTTATGTGTGTGTGTGTGTGTGTGTGTGTGTGTGTGTGTGTGTGTGTGTGTGTGTGTGTGTGTGTGTGTGTGTGTGTGTGTGTGTGTGCATGTGTGTGTGCATGTGTGTGTGTGTGTGTGTGTGTGTGTGTGTATGCGTGTGCGTGTGTGTTACGATACAACAAAAGCATGCATAGTATACCAACCCGGGACTCACCGGGTAGTCATGGAAGTGGAATCTCATAGGATTAGCATCTCCTCCCGCCATTGGATTGCCGAAGTCGACGGTGGTCGTATCCCAGTACGTACCAGTATCGAAAGTCGTGTTACAGGAGTCTCCGTCCAGCAAGCAAAACGTGAACTTATGATCGCAGTACTCTTTGAAAATGTGAAGTATAGATTCACATTTGTCTTCATTCTGATCTAAGCCGTCATCATTCTTAAACACCAAAGCTTGGACGTCCACGTAGGCTGATCCACGGACCTGTGGCTGTAGACCGAGTGTAGACAAGGGGATGCTGAATCAACCACGGAGAATTGTCAGGGAGGGGTAAAATAAAGCTGACTACTGATCACTCACCGCCATAAGTACCACTAGAACGATCGCCAGAAAACACTTCATCGTAGCTCTCCCAAAATACGACAATATTTCGAACTGTGGTGTACTTACCTTGTGTTGCTGACTGAGCAGATCGAGCTTGGAGGGAAAATACACGGGGAAGGTAGAGTAGGGTAGGGTATCACGGGACGGAGGCTATTATTAGCCATTACGTAATAGCTTGAACAGCAGCATCAGGAAGTGTGCGCGAAATTTCAAAATTGCTGTGAAGGTTCATTAACCATCTGTTGATCACACCATAGATTCTAGGCTATAACGCTCGCGAACGCGTGTAGCGTCATAGGTCATAGGGCGTCGTGCGACCTAGCCTATCATCTATGATCACACCATCCAATTGCGAGCAACTCGGTGGCTGTGACGGTATAAACACACACAAGTTACCAACTACTGTGTTTCTACCTCAAAAATGTCTTTAAGAAGCTGAGAAATGCTCGATTTCAAAGAAATGATGATACCACCAAATATCAAAAAACATATATAAGTAATACATCATCAAAAGCTAAAAACATGCTGTTTTCCATGCAAGGAAAAATATAGACAAAATTACTGATGACAAGAGACAGGACTTAAATATTTGCAGGACATCATGGAGGTGGTTTCTGGTCATCCAAAGGACAATGACCGGACACACTCTTATCTGGGGGGTGCTAGGTGGCTTAGTGGACTAATGAAGAGCCTACAGAGCTGGGCTATGGGATGGATCCAGGTCCATTCCCAGTGATGGTGTCTTGGCCTTTTTTCTCTGCACCCCCCAACCACCACCAAGAGAACTTATAGAAGAATGAAGACTGTCCACTACAGCTACCAAACTGATTAACACTGTGTGATTTGACAATTGACCTCATAATGATTATGTATTTGTTTGCTTGTTGTTTGTTTGTTACTTGTAATTATTCACTGGGTCCCCTGAAAAGTAGCCATTGGGCTAAGTGGGTCCCCAGTCTAAATAAGAATAATCAATCAATCAATCAATCAATCAATCAATCAATCTTCATCTAGATCTTAGAAATAGTTTTCAAAAAACAACCAGCTTGACCCATGATGACATGGAGAGGGAATTTAGTCATCAGCATTATGAAAGAGAAGGAAGCCAAGAAGAGGCGGATGGAAAAAGAAAGAAGAAAGAAACAGAAAGAAGAGGAGCAAAGACCAAAGGAAGAAGAAAAGCTGAAGAAGAGAGAAGGTCTGCAAAAAGAGAAAGCATCTAGACCCACTGGCAAACAGAATAAAGGACCAACAACTGTTAAATCTGTTGTTTGCCCTGTTTGTGAAGAGTGGCCATTGTTAGGCTTCGCGAGCAATAATGGCCTACCCAAGTGTCCCAAAAGAACTCTTTGTACCTTCACTTGTACGCAATGTGAATCATTAGATTCTATGTTCAATTATAGATGATATGTGGCCCTAACTGGAACTTCTTGATTGCTCTTCAACTTCATCTGTCGCTTCTCTACAACGAAAGACCCTTAGGTGTCCCATAACTCCCCACACTACTCTAGGTGACATAAGAATAATAATTTGCCAAAACCAAAGCCCTCCCATTATCCATTCAAGTTACCTCTCGCTCACTAGCAGGAAGAGTTGGTATGCAGTCCACGTACTCGTGTATAATTGTTCTATAATGTTTGACATGCAAAGACAGCAAGTGTACGCAATGTACATTGATCAAGAGAAAGAAGCCCGGAATATGTACCACAGAATCAGGGAAACAGGTCTGGACAATAATTAATTTCAACTACAATTAAGTACATGCGTCTAGTCTACAGGAAGTTCTGTAGATGTGTTCAAAGACATTAGACAACTGCACACTGTTAATAAACTTTTGATTCTTCTGTCATTTAATTTAACAGTCTTTCCTTCTCACAAAATCGTCTCTATCTTCCCTGACTACATTTTTACATCAATCTTCGCCGCTTTCTACTGTACTCAAATCCTCTACAGGTATTGCTAAGTCTTCATGGTGGATAAGGAAACTCTTGTCCTCGTTTGTCTTGTCTGATGATCTCATATGGGAGCCTTGTTTGAAGTAATTCTTTACTTTTTCACAATACCCCCTCATAGTCTTCCCTGACATGGACAAGGTAGGGCACTCTGTGAGGAGAGTTGAAAGGCATTGATATCTGTTGCAAATCAAACAGTCTGAGAATGCAGCAACTAACTTGAGTTTCTCCAAAACAACACATAAACCCACACTAAACTGGCAACAATCAGCCCAATGCCAATGCCAATGAAAATGTACACCATTGCACTGAATTGATCGTCGCCATCGTTGTCTGGAGGGTCATCTGTAGCTGGAGGTTGAACACATCAAATGAAGTGATCCAAATTCAGTTTATTAGTAATTGTTACAAATTGCTCAACAGTTGGCGCAGTCTCACCTGAGGGAGTGCTCTCACAATAGAGACCACTGAAACCAGGTGGACATGTGCAGACTCCAAACCCTTCACTATCAGTACAAGTTCCGTTGTTTTGGCAGAAGATGTATGAACACGGAGGACCTGGTTTGGAGGGAAGCAGTAGCACTTGATATCATGCTGAGAACAGCAGGGTACTTGTACCACTCTACATGCGCAATTACACACAGCATTGGCTAACCACCACAAGTTACTTACCGCTGCAGTTCTTTGGAGGTTGGCTACCATCAACTTTGTCAGGGCATGCACACTCATAGTCTGCAATCTTGTCTCTACAAACCCCGTTGTTGTAGCAAGGCTTAGAGGCACAGTCGTCAATGTTGACCCCACAAAACTCTCCAGTAAACCCTTCAGCACATCTACAACTGAAGCTGTTGTGAGCATTAACACACTCTCCTCCATTGAGGCAGACTCCACTGACACAGTTGTCCACCAACTCCTCACATCTCTGGAGAACCTTTTCACTAGCTAACTCACGCTGATCACAAAGGTTTCCTTGGTAACCAGGAGTACACCTTATTGAACAAAAGAATATTCAGCTGCAGACTATCCAACCTTGACACCACCTTAAATAGGGACACATATCAAACTACAGGTTGTGGCATGTCAGTGTATATGTACCAGCTGTGAACATGGCATACATACAGGGCTATAAACATAGATATCATGGTAGCAGGTACAACTGGCTCTAACTACAGTCGACTCCTGATATAAAGAACCATGAAATCCAGAAGAATTTGTTCATTATAACAGGAGTTCTCTATAAAAGAAGTGTATGTTAATGTATTACAGAGTGTGAATATCACATCATTATAAATTTATAGAAGAAAATATTATGCCATAGTTCACAATAATGGCCATAGTGAACCTTGACTTTTAGTTTATTGTGTTTTCTTTGACTAGTCTGTGTGCTTCCATGTCTCTAAGAACACAAAATCCATTTCAAACCTCATTTGAAAGTCACTGGCAGCAGTGACGAGTTCTTTATAACAGGAGTTTGTCTGTTATAACAGGGGAAAAAGGTATGCACTCAAACTCGGACTCGGTAAATTGTTCTTTATAAGCAGAAGTTCTTTATAACAGGGTTCTTTATAAGTGGAGTCCACTGTACTTTCTTATATATATTATGCGCCTTAGTTGATATGACGTCATATAAAAAATGGCCACCTTTAGTGAGTTAGTTTCAGGTCACAAAAATGTCTACTTTACTGAACGTTTTGAGCTAATATTCAATAATTTAGTATCAATTAGACACATTTCGATCTCTGATGGTGATGATATCTGTACCAATACTCATAAATCGGGACTAATCGAAATGGTTGGACAGTCTGCAGCTGACATATTGCAGTGTTCAAACACCAACTCCATTTCACAGCAACTCACTGGCAGTCTCCAGGTTGGTTACAACTGCCATACTTACATCCTTCTCTACATACAGCTGCCAATGAAAGGAGAAAAGGCTCAGTAGAAAGTGAAAGAACCAGCATCTGATTCAACTTACGCTCGTTACATTTTCTCCCGTTAAACCCTTCCTTGCAACTGCACACAGGATGTGGATGACAAGTGAATGAATATTATGGAAATGGGCATTTGTATGTGCATACCTGCAAACACCAGGTCTAGTGCAGGTGCCCTGACCACACCCACCATTACATACGGCTGTAGGGAGTGAGTGTATATTACAAAAAAAGGATGGGTTTTAGCAGTCTAGGTACATGGTGACTAGCAACTCACCCTGGGTGCACAGAGGTCCAGAGTAACCAGCTCTACATCTGAAATTGTCAAATGATTGCGCTCATGTAATTAACTAAACATTCCTGGTCAGCTAAGGACAATCACAAACTTACATGCATTGATTTGGTCTATTACAATATCCATGTGCACACCCTTCACTGCAGGTAGCTGGAGTTTAACAACAGTGTGCAATAGATTATCGTAAATGGACCATTTGTGTAGAGTGACAGCTCACCAGTCAGGCAGTGCTGTGAGGGGTTGGTCCAACCCTCCAGACACACCCTCTCACCACTGGGCCCACATGTGTAGTGTCCACTCTCACTATTTGTGTCTTGACAGTACACATTGCAACTCTCTCCATAGAAGTAGGTGTCACATCGAACAGAGAAGGCTAGATTTAGTGATGTGGGGTTTGAGTGTCTTTCTCCTTTCAATTCTTGCTGGCTAGTTACTCCTGGAGCGGTTGAGATGCATGTGGTGAGTGTGTCGACTGGGTTATCTTTATCTGGTCCATTGTCATCATCGACCACAACTGTCTTGAAGCAATAGTTGCCCTGCAAGGCATACAATTATAGGTGAATTCCAAATGACTCCTATTAACCTAGTCAATTTTTTCCCATATGATAGTATCCTACCCCTACCGTACAATCAGACATGCATGAAATTAGTACACTAGTAGCCTGGTGGAAAAGTGGCAACTATCCCAAATCCTCATAAATGCACCCCCAGTCAGTATTGCTACCGCAGCACCACCATGATAATTCATGTGCACTACTACGCCTTTAACAACACATTTGTACGACCAGTAGCTTTACCGTAAGACCTTGAAATATTAAAAAAAGATTTGACCCAAACAACTCATGCTCTTTCCACATGTATTATCCATGCTCATATTGCCTCTAGCAACCATGGAACTACAGATTATGCTGATAATATTATGTACATGTAAGTAGATACATTTCATCCTTTGGTCAAACCACCTACTCACATTGTGACTGTAATTGTAACTCATATGCTATCCATCTTATTGTAGCGTCAGTTGCCCATATACCGTCACTGCTGTCTCTTTACTGTCATGGTTACAGTAGGTTACACAGACCCATGGCATACAAGTTAAGTTCATGCCCTTCACCATACTAATGTCTCCCAGTGGCCCCTCTGCGATAACTTTTTAAAGTGACAAACCATATCATTTGCCACCCAATTTACAATTCCCACTGTTCTGGCAGCATCAGTCCCAATTGTGGTGACAGCAAAGCATTAAACAATAAATAACCAAATAAAAAATGATAAT
>CAUJGJ010000263.1:1601399-1603899 GCA_963170055.1 Halisarca cf. caerulea | reverse complement strand
AGGGGCACAGATCTGTGTCTCTGTCCTCTAAGTCAGACTCCACCCCCTGGGCACGCCCACTGTAGTAGCACTCGATGAGACCGGATGAGGCTAGTTCTGAGAGGATCCTTTGGAACTTGTCTTCCTTCATCTTGCTGGGAGTGATGGCAAGGAGCATCTCCTTGGAGAAGGCCGTACCGAGGACTGTTGCACACTTGAGGACCATCTGAGATGTGGCCGATAGGTGGTCTACCCTAGCCAAGATCATCCCTGTCACAGAGTCTGGCACAGAGATGTCTTCAGGACGAACAGATCTTGTGAACTGCACTACACTCTTCCTTCTTGAATCCTTCCCATTCATGTGACCTAGAAATTCATGTAGTCTCCCTCCAACAGCCGAGTGGGGCCTCAACTCCCCCACCTGGTCTCTTTCCTCGTCTGAGCCCTCATCACCTTCAGACACACTGAGCAACCCTCGCTCAATCATGCTGCTCACCAGTTCCTCGCACCACAATGGTATGCCATGTGTCTTGTCGTGAAGAATCTGACTCAGGTTGTCAGGGATCTCGTTGGCGTCCAACATCTGACAGGCAAATGCTATGGTCTCCTCTTTGGACAATCCTTCTAGATCCATTTGCTTGGTCATTGGATGGTCCATCACTTCCAAACCCTTTGAGTGTGGTTTCTTCCTCATCTTCCCAAATCGCAGTGTTATGATCACAAGAGTGTTGTTGTCCCGAGCTAAGTCAAAGATGAACGGCCACGAGTCCTCGTCCATGTACTGAGCATTGTCGATCCCAAACACACATGGAGTACTTTCAGCAAACTGGTGTATGAGACTGAGTAGGAGTTTGTGTAGTCCCTCCTGCCTCCCCTTGTGGGAGAGATGAGATGTAGTGCTTGTCTGAGGGAACTGGGCAGGAGAGAGAGAACAGACAGGATCAACCAACACCGTAAGCTACTACTGGGCAGACAGGATGTGGTATTTGTACTTCTATAGAGGATACAATGTCTGTGCACATCAGAGGAGAGAGATGTTCCGTGTGTGTGTGTGTGTGTGTATGTGTGTGTATGTGTGTGTGTGTGTGTGTGTGTGTGTGTATGTGTGTGTGTGTGTGTGTGTGTTGTGTGTGTGTGTGTGTGTGTGTGTGTGTGTGTGTGTGTGTGTGTATGTGTGTGTATGTGTGTGTTCTGTATGGGTGGATGTATGTACCTTCATTACAAGCAGGTCGTTGAGGAGGGGGAGGAGTTCTCGTTGCTCATCTGTTGCAACCTGGTCCAGAATGATCTGTTCTCTGTCGTGCATGGCCTTTGTCTTGTCAATGTCAAGGAGCCGAGAGAGCAGGGTCTTCACAACATGGAATGGAGTGTTCTGCTCATCAATGGTTCCCATAGTGGACACAACCCTGTGAAGGGAGTGTGTGGGGGTGATGTGTGTGTGTGTGCATGTGTGTGTGTGTGTGTGTGTGTGTGTGTGTGCATGTGTGTGTGTGTGTGTGTGTGTGTGTGTGTGTGTGTGTGTGTGTGTGTGTGTGTGTGTGTGTGTGTGTGTGTGTGTGTGTGTGTGTGTGTGTGTGTGTGTGTGTGTGTGTGTGTGTGTGTGTGCATGTATGTGTGTGTGTGTGTGTGTGTGTGTGTGTGTGTGTGTGTGTGATCAATGATTAGTCATACCTAAATTCCATTTCAGCAGCAACAGACTTTGCTGACTTGAGTAGCTTTGTCTTTCCCATTCCACCGCTACCAGTGATAGCTATGATGCCAGACTCCCTCTCTCGTCCATCTTTGATGGCTGTGAAGTGTTCCATCATGACAGCCATTTCCTTGTGACGGCCCACCAGAGTGTCATGTTCTTGACTGTAGTGTAGCTCGTGTGTGTGGGAAGAGCAGCTCTGGACTCTGTGCATACAAGAGAAAGTAAGAGTCAGTAGTGCTTGTGTGTGTGTGTGTGTGTGTATGCGTGTGTGTGTGTGTGTGTGTGTGTGTGTGTGCGTGTGTGTGTGTGTGTGTGTGTGTGTGTGTGTGTGTGTGTGTGTGTGTGTGTGTGTGCAGCAGACACTGACCGATCAGTTGAGAAGGCAAACACATCCTCTGGTTGGGATATTCCCTTCAGCTTTGGAGGAGGAAGGAGAGTGAAGAGCTGGTCTGACATGTTTGAGGACTTCTTGGACATCTCATCACATGTGATTGCATTGGGAAACTTCATCATGAGTCTGGCGGCCATATTGACCTTCTGTCCGATCACTGAATACATACAATTAAACCATGAGTATTGACACAGACAACACAGACAATGGTGTAATATGTACACATCACATATGCATCAACATCTATGCATGCACACATGCACACACATGCACACACATACACACACACACACACACACACACACACACACACACACACACACACACACACACACACACACACAATAGTTCACCTGTGTACTCATGACGCAGGGGGTGACCAACTACACCACAAAAGGCAGTTCCTGTGGTGACTCCAATGGATATGTGACTGTGAG
>CAUJGJ010000263.1:1538899-1593899 GCA_963170055.1 Halisarca cf. caerulea | reverse complement strand
AGGCAGTGGCATGGATGCCAGCACAGCACACTCCTTGTCCAATCTTCTTAAGTGAGTGTTCTCTCCCATGTCCTTATATCCAAGTTTCCACTCAGCCAATACTCAGTACTTCGCAATGAATTTTTTTAATTATTTAATTTTTAAGTCTAAACAAGATTGTATGAAATTGATAAATTTTAACTGTTTTCATTAATACATGAAAAACTATATTTAAATGACCAAACACTTGTATTCAATTTTTCTCTTGTATTTTTTGTTTTGTGAAGTACCCGCTAATGTGTGTGTTGTGTGTTGTGTGTGTGTGTGTGTGTGTGTGTGTGTGTGTGTGTGTGTGTTCAGTGGTCCACACACCAAAGACACCAATCTATGCATGCCACACACACACACACACACACACACACACACACACACACACACACACACACACACATTTTTTCACCGCCCCCTCAGGTCTCTGGGTGTGTCTGTGCTCTCACTGGCAAACAATGCCGTTGAAGGTAGAGTTGGAGTAATGGACACGTTTGTACATGCACTACAAGCCAATCAGGTGGAGTGGGTGGGGCTTAGAGCCAAGAGCAGCAGTGTGGTAACAGTGGGAGGAGGGAAAGTTGGCTTTTTGGCTTTTTGTACATCCTACGCCAAATGCAAGGGAGATTCTTCAATGCCATTGATGCCAGCTAAGTACTCAGAGAGTCATGCGACTAGTGCAGTCAAACATGTCAAGAAGGTAGTGTTATGTAAATGATGGAACAGTCTTCAGTGATCTGTGATGTTGTTTTGTTCATCGCACCAGATGGGGGCAGAAGCCATCATTGTGTTGATGTACTGGGGGAAGTCCCACTCACTCAGCCCAAGTGACCACACGCTATCGGTTGCCAGACATCTATCCCATCTAAATGTTTCACTTGTTCTGGGGGATTTCCCCACCCTCCCACAGAACCACGCCTACTTCAAGAAAACCCTGATTGTGTTCTCCCCTGGTCAGCTGATCCTGCAGGAAAGGGATCTTTGCTGGCAGACAGTGAGTAACCACCTGTGGTATCTGTGACCTTGTAGAGTATGTGTGGTACCCTGTGCACAGGCTGACTGTGGTGCTGTAGACCCTCGATTATCCGGACCCCTTTGGTCACAACAAATTTCTAGGTGTCTGAATAAGTAAAATAGTCCGTATAACTGAAATTACAGTTTACTACTCTTTTGCACTTAGCGCTAGTTGTAGCCATTTGTCCCTGGCTCTTAATAAACTGTTAACTGACAATCAATCAATCACAAACAGTCTCATGCATGTACGTAACGACTACTGCACATGCACAACTGCACGTGGCTGCTAACTTTTCTATTTTTAGCACGAGGCTGATTATGAAACCAGATAATCGAGGGTCCGGATAATCAAGGGTCTACTGTACTGTGCTGAGTGTGGTGCTGTGCTGAGTGTGGTCCTGTGCTTAGTGTGGTGCTGTGCTCAGTGTGGTGCCGTGCTTAGTGTGGTGCTATGCTGAGTGTGGTGCTGTGCTCAGTGTGGTGCCGTGCTTAGTGTGGTGCTATGCTGAGTGTGGTACTGTGCTTAGTGTGGTGCTGTGCTGAGTGTGGTCCTGTGCTTAGTGTGGTGCTGTGCTCAGTGTGGTGCCGTGCTTAGTGTGGTGCTATGCTGAGTGTGGTGCTGTGCTCAGTGTGGTGCCGTGCTTAGTGTGGTGCTATGCTGAGTGTGGTACTGTGCTTAGTGTGGTGCTGTGCTGAGTGTGGTCCTGTGCTTAGTGTGGTGCTGTGCTCAGTGTGGTGCTGTGCTCAGTGTGGTGCCGTGCTTAGTGTGGTGCTATGCTGAGTGTGGTCCTGTGCTGAGTGTGGTGCTGTGCTGAGTGTGGTACTTTGCCGAGTGTGGTGCTATGCTGAGTGTGGTCCTGTGCTTAGTGTGGTCCTGTGCTGAGTGTGGTCCTGTGCTGAGTGTGGTCCTGTGCTGAGTGTGGTCCTGTGCTGAGTGTGGTCCTGTGCTTAGTGTGGTCCTGTGCTGAGTGTGGTGCCGTGCTGAGTGTGGTCCTGTGCTTAGTGTGGTGCTGTGCTGAGTGTGGTGCTATGCTGTATTTGTGTGTATAATGTGTTGTGTTTGTCCTGGTTCAGTACTCAGACGGGCTGGAGTTCAAGGAGGACATCCCTGAATGTAATGCTATTCCTCCGTCATTGAGGCAGATTGTGAGGCAAATGGAGAGGCAAACTAGACTGTATAGTTTTACTATTCGGAGGTGTGTGTGTGTGTGTGTGTGTGTGTGTGTGTGTGTGTGTGTGTGTTGTGTGTCTGTGTCTGTGTGTGTGTGTGTGTGTGTGTGTGTGTGTGTGTGTGTGTGTGTGTGTGTGTGTGTGTTGTGTGTCTGTGTCTGTGTGTGTGTGTGTGTGTGTGTGTGTGTGTGTGTGTGTGTGTGTGTATGTGTGTGTGTTCATGCATGCATGCATGTGTGGGAGGGGTGGGGTGTTTGTAAGTGTATGTGCTATGTAAACACACAACACACTGCTTAGTTTGCTGCTCGTCCACTTGTAGAGGTGGTCACATCACTGCCGAGTACAAGACACTGCAGTTGAAGCTAGCTCAAGATGTCAGCGGAGATAAGGTTTTAAGACCCGTCCCTTCAGAAGGGCAGGGTTGGATACCGGTTTGCAGTAGTCAGGACGCCAACTGCCTGTCGTGTGTTCAGTTCTGAATTGCTTCTAATGACATTCATTAGATTTTGTATCATGAATTGCGTTTAATTTCAAAACGCATCACAACCGTGCGTCCGTGAATGCGCTCGCGTTTCTGCTGTTTTTGATCCTTTCGCGATCGACAAGCAAACGAGTCCTGGAAGATGTCTGATGGCGTGACTGTCGTCTTGGGCGGGCAATGGGGAGACGAGGGGAAGGGAAAATTGGTCGACTTGCTTGCAATGGAATCAGACCTCGTTTGCCGTTGTCAGGTAATTTGAACGAACTAGGCGCCTAGGCATATTGGGTTATTCCTGTGACGCCTTTCTCCCCAGGGAGGCAACAATGCTGGACATACTGTTATTGCTGACGGAGTGGCCTATGACTTCCATCTTCTTCCCAGGTTAGTACTTTGTTGTTGAGCTGTTATCTGCCTTGGAGTGTGAGCCTTGTTGCAGTCAGTGTCTGTGTACTCTGGAATGACATGCTCTTTCTCCGTCTAGTGGAATCATCCATAGCAAGTGCTTCTCTGTGATTGGTTAGTGTGTGTGTGTGTGTGTGTGTGTGTGTGTGTGTGTGTGTGTGTGTGTGTGTGTGTGTGTGTGTGTGTGTGTGTGTGTGTGTGTGCGTGTGCATGTATGTGTGCGTGTGCATGCATGTGTGTGTGTGTGTGTGTGTGTGTGTGTGTGTGTGTGTGTGTGTGTGTGTGTGTGTGTGTGCACGTGTGTGTGTGCACGTGTGTGTGTGTGCACATGTGTATATATGTGTATGTGTGTGTGTGTGTGTGTGTGTGTGTGTGTGTGTGTGTGTGTGTGTGTGTGTGTGTGTGGTGTCCTTTTTGTTCAGTATTGAGGATTTCACTTTCAAAATGTTTCAACTTCTGTGTCCCCTGTCCTTTGTTCTGTGTAACTCCCTGGTGGTGTGGGTGTGTCATTGGCTACAGAACATGATCTACACTGCAGGTAATGGAGTGGTTATCCATCTGCCTGGACTGTTCGATGAAATTGAGAAGAACGTGAACAAAGGTCTTCAAAACTGGGAAGAGAGACTCATTGTCTCTAACAGAGCTCACTTGGGTCAGTTGAACTGCTTTTGTTCTATGAAGTGGTCCTGTGTTCCCTGAGGTGGTCCTTTGTTTCACGAGGTGGTCCTAGTCTCGCATAGCCAGACCACACACCCCTCCCCCTGCAAAAAGAGTGGGGGTGTAGTCTGGCTATGCAAGACTAAGGTGGTCCTACTGGTGAAGTTAATCTACTTTGACCTACATATTTTCAACAGTTTTTGATCTTCATCAAACGATTGATGGAATGTTAGAACACGAGAAGGGAAAATCAAGGTGGGGCAAGTTCTGTTCAATGTGTTCCTGTTCCATCATCTAGTCTTCTTCCATCCCAACAGTCTTGGTACAACCAAGAAGGGGATTGGTCCTACATATTCTGCTAAGGTGTGTAGCCGATCAGGACTGCAGAGGTGATGGGTTCACCTCTGTGCATTGTGCATGTTTGGCAGTGAACATATCTCGTGCTTTGTGTCCACCAATGTGTGCTTCAACCAATCCCTCCTTCCCTACACCACCATACTGTGTCTTCTTGTAGGTTGGCAGAGAGGGTGTTAGAGTGTGTGATCTTTATGGAGATTGGAATGCGTTTGAAGCCAAGTTTGTTTGCATGTATTTCTTTTGCTCTCATTCTCTTCCCTGCCCTTCAACTCTGTGCTTCCTGTAGGCTTGCCAGGCTTGTTGAAAACTACCAGAAGAGGTGTGTGGGTGTGGTTATGGGGGAGTGTGTGGGTGTGTTTTATGTACTGGTATATATGTAGGTATTGTCTGTGGGAGAAGTGTGGTGTGTGTAGTTTATGGGAAGAGTGTGGTTGTGTCAGGAGGGAGAAGTGTGGTTGTGTCAGGAGGGAGAAGTGTGGTTGTGTCAGGAGGGAGAAGTGTGGTTGTGTCAGGAGGGAGAAGTGTGGGTGTGATCAGTGGAAGGTGAAATATATCAGTTGTTTCTCTCCTTGAGCAGATTCCCAAAGTTGGAAGTAGATGTCCCAGTGGAGATTCAACGATACAAGGTGTGTGTGTGGTTGCGTGTGTGTTTGTGTGTGTGTGCGCGCGCGTGTGTGTATGTGTGTGTGTGTGTGTGTGTGTATGTTTGTTTGTGTGTTTGTGTGTGTGTGTGTGTGTGTGTGTGTGTGTATGTTTGTGTGTGTATTTGTGTGTGCATGTGTGTATGTTTGTGTGTGTGTTTGTATGTGTGTGTGTGTGTGTGTGTATGTTTGTGTGTGTGTGTGTGTGTGTGTGTGTGTGTGTGTGTGTGTGTGTGTGTGTATGTTTGTGTGTGTGCGTGTGTGTGTGTGCGTGTGTGTATGTTTGTGTGTGTGTGTGTGTGTGTGTGTGTGTGTGTGTGTGTGTGTGTGTGTGTGTGTGTGTGTGTGGATCATATCCAGTGGTACCTTGTACTACAGCTGGTCCTGGCATCTTCCCCTGTAGGAGTATGCAGAGAAGCTAAGGCCAATGGTGAAAGATACAGTTCTCTTTGTGAACAATGCAATATCGTCTGAGAAGAAAGTCCTTGTTGAAGGAGCTAATGCTGCAATGCTGGACATTGACTTTGGTGTGTGGTAACCCACATTTCATGTTGTGTTCAGGCAGCTCCATGTGTGGTAGTGTTCAGGTATTCTTGTAGTGTTCAGGCAGCTCCATGTGTGGTAGTGTTCAGGTATTCTTGTAGTGTTCAGGCAGCTCCATGTGTGGTAGTGTTCAGGTATTCATGTAGTGTTCAGGCAGCTCCATGTGTAGTAGTGTTCAGGCAGCTCCATGCGTGGTAGTGTTGTTTTAGGTACCCCTTTGAATTTCTATCTAATATTTTGCTCTTTAATTACAGGGACTTACCCTTATGTGACATCATCTAACTGTACTGTTGGAGCAGCAGCCACAGGTCTGGGGATTCCCCCTCGTGACATCAAAAGGGTCTATGGAGTATTTAAAGCCTACACCACACGTGTGGGTGTTGGGGAATTCCCTACAGAGCTCCATAATGTAAGGTTTTAGAAATCCAATTCTGTTTTCTGATTTTGAAATGGGAATTGTTTCATAGGAAATCGGTGAGCGCCTCCAGAAGATAGGTAAGGAGTTTGGAGTGACTACCGGTCGCAAGAGGAGATGTGGCTGGTTTGATGTGGTCGTGGCACGCTACAGTAACATGATCAATGGCTTCACAAGGTGAGGATGGAAGGTATCTTGCTAGCCTCAGCCTAACTACCCTGTGTGTGTGGAGGCACTACCCAGTGTGTGTGGAGGCACTACCCAGTGTGTGTGGAGGGTCCACACTACCCAGTGTGTGTGGGTCTGCACTACCCAGTGTGTGTGGAGGCACTACCCAGTGTGTGTAGGTCTGCACTACCCAGTGTGTGTGGGTCTGCACTACCCAGTGTGTGTGGAGGCACTACCCAGTGTGTGTGGGTCTGCACTACCCAGTGTGTGTGGAGGGTCCACACTACCCAGTGTGTGTGGGTCTGCACTACCCTGTGTGTGTGGAGGCACTACCCAGTGTGTGTGGGTCTGCACTACCCAGTGTGTGTGGAGGGTCCACACTACCCAGTGTGTGTGGGTCTGCACTACCCTGTGTGTGTGGAGGCACTACCCAGTGTGTGTGGAGGCACTACCCAGTGTGGGGTCTGCACTACCCAGTGTGTGTGGAGGCACTACCCAGTGTGTGTGGAGGGTCCACACTACCCAGTGTGTGTGGGTCTGCACTACCCAGTGTGTGTGGGTCTGCACTACCCAGTGTTGTGGGTCTGCACTACCCAGTGTGTGTGGGTCTGCACTACCCAGTGTGTGGGGGGGGTCCACACTACCCAGTGTGTGTGTGGGGGGGGGGGGGGGGTCTGCACTACCGCTCATCATGTGTACCCTTTCAGTATTGCTCTGACAAAGCTGGACATTCTTGACACATTTGAGGAGGTAAAGATCGGAGTGGCTTACAAGTTAGATGGGAAAGTACTTGAAAATTTTCCTGGTAGGTATCTTCATTCAAACTGCAATGTGTGTTGACTGGACACACCCACGGCCATGCCCCTCCCCATGCAGCTGAGCAGTCGGTCCTGAGTTGTGTTGAAGTAGACTACATAAGTCTACCAGGATGGTGCAAGTCCACTGCGGGTACCAGGAGCTTCTCTGACCTCCCCGTGAACGCACAGAACTATGTCACCAAGATCCAGGAGTTGCTGGGCATACCAAGTAAGCCAGCCCTATCTCCCCCTGTGGAGGAAGGGGCTACTGTATATAAAGAGTTGTTGTTCAACTTCAAATTAACCATTGCCTACAGTGGGCTTACATGCATAACTATTCAATGAACAATTCCTGTCGTTGGCTTGAGTATAAGTTGCAGTAGCAGACAATTTCTATGCATTTCTATTACACATGCGTACATATATCAGGCTGTCTTGTTAGAACTTAAAAACGTATGGAATCCAACTTGTACAGCACTTGAATGTGCATGTAATGTTATTGCTAAATTTAAGAATGTCTTTGGGCGTGGGGTGCATGGGGTGGGCATCATGCCTCATTGAACCACATGTGATCTGGTGGGTCCGAAGGTGAGGACTCATTCACCCTGTGACCTGGTGGGTCCGAAGGTGAGGACCCATAGGTGGGGGACCCATAGGTGAGGACCCATTCACCCTGTGACCTGGTGGGTCCATAGGTGAGGACCCATTCACCCTGTGACCTGGTGGGTCCATAGGTGAGGACCCATTCACCATGTGACCTGGTGGGTCCATAGGTGAGGACCCATTCACCCTGTGACCTGGTGGGTCCATAGGTGAGGACCCATTCACCCTGTGACCTGGTGGGTCCATAGGTGGGGACCCATTCACCATGTGACCTGGTGGGTCCATAGGTGGGGACCCATTCACCCTGTGACCTGGTGGGTCCATAGGTGAGGACCCATTCACCATGTGACCTGGTGGGTCCATAGGTGAGGATCCATTCACCATGTGACCTGGTGGGTCCATAGGTGGGGACCCATTCACCCTGTGACCTGGTGGGTCCATAGGCAAGGATCCATTCACCATGTGACCTGGTGGGTCCATAGGTGAGGATCCATTCACCCTGTGACCTGGTGGGTCCATAGGTGAGGACCCATTCACCCTGTGACCTGGTGGGTCCATAGGTGGGGACCCATTCACCCTGTGACCTGGTGGGTCCATAGGTGGGGACCCATTCACCCTGTGACCTGGTGGGTCCATAGGTGGGGACCCATTCACCATGTGACCTGGTGGGTCCATAGGTGAGGACCCATTCACCCTGTGACCTGGTGGGTCCATAGGTGGGGACCCATTCACCCTGTGACCTGGTGGGTCCATAGGTGGGGACCCATTCACCCTGTGACCTGGTGGGTCCATAGGTGAGGACCCATTCACCATGTGATCTGGTGGGTCCATAGGTGGGGACCCATTCACCCTGTGACCTGGTGGGTCCATAGGTGAGGACCCATTCACCATGTGATCTGGTGGGTCCATAGGTGAGGATCCATTCACCCTAGGCCTGTTGCGTGTTTATACATCTGTTAGTATTGATAATTCATGCTTCATCCTTCCTGTCTCTCCTGCAGTCCAGTGGATCGGGACTGGACCGAGTAGGGATGATGTCATCACTGTCTTCTGATCTCCTGCTATCAGTGGTTGCCATGGTGATGTTCTACACCGCTACCCCTAACACTTCATGTTAATAGCAGTCTCTATCAGAACATTATATTTTTACATTAAATCACATGAACTGTATTTAACTGGTGTACATGCATACACACTGAGGATGCCGTGCTGTTGTGGTGACATGCTATGATCATTAGTTGTATTTATATCACTCCATACATTGTCCAAGTGGGTTTGAGAGAGTGGTGGGTGTGGCTAAAGGGAGTAGTGGGTGTGGCTGCAAAGTGACCCTTTTCGGACACTGTCTGATATCCATGTGCTCTGGACAACAACTGTGCCTGCTGGAACCTATCGGACATCCATGTAAAGTAACAGTGAGAGAGAAGCACGCACACACACACACACACACCTCTGGAATATCCTCCATGCTGTGACAAGCAACATGAGTTGGTCCCTCTTCAACACATGAACACACATCACCTCCATAGGCTACTATGTACCTCATCAGCCTCCGCTCCTCGTCTGAGTCACACCCACACAACAAAGCAGACACGCCCACAAATATGTCAGGCAAAGGGTACAGGAGTTGACCCTTTGGAGAAGCCCCAACAATGCTGACAGCTGATGATTGGTTGATGTCAGGTGACTGGCTGGAGGGGATCTTCGTTTGTTGAGGTGCTCTGGGATAGTAGTATCTTAGCAGAGTCAGGACAACAGCAACAAAAACAAAAGCAATTAAAACCAAAATCACATAAATATGATAACTGCTGATATTAATTATTTCAACCCTTTTATCCACAAATGTTGCATGAATGCTGTACATGTTTTTGTGTGTACATGTGTGGTGTGTGTATGTGTGGTGTGTGTACATGTGTGTGGTGTGTGTACATGTGTGTGGTGTGTGTACATGTGTGTGGTGTGCGTACATGTGTGTGGTGTGTGCACATATTTGGTGTGTTTACATGTGTGATGTGTGTACATGTGTGATGTGTGTACATGTGTGATGTGTGTACATGTGTGGTGTGCGGGCAAGTGCGGTGATTGCACAGGAATGTGTGTGGATACATAAATGTTGGAATTCCTCTAGAGGTTAGATGCTTTCTGAGAAGACGCTCTGTCCCATACCAGTTGAAATTTGGCAAGGAGTACCCAATTCGGGGTAGATGGACACTTGCTGGAGTGCAAGTATAGACACAAATTAGTACATAAAAAACACAAACTACTATTCCTGTGCACCTTTCTTATCAATGGCTGCTTTGGCAATCTTCTTGAGAGCTATGTCCAGAGCAGACAACTGAATGCCACTCAACCTTCCTTCATTGTTCCTTGACTGGGCTACAATTAGAACAGCCTACAGAGGAAAGGTGGGCTACGATTAGAACAGCTTGTGGACCACCCCTCAAAGCTAGTGAACCATGCACTCCTCACAGCTGTGGACCACTCCTCACAGCTGTGGACCACTCCTCACATAGTCATGTCCATGCTCCCGACTCTCCCTATCATCCACAGGTACTATGTGGGCGTCACCAAGATGGAGGTCCTTCATCTTGTGTGCAAGCTCGTACTGCAGCTTGGGTGCTGTGGAGCGGGCTAGCAGAGCAGAGAACACACCGCCACGTCCCCAATGACCTGAGTTATCTGCAGATAGTAGCAAGCATTGTTGTGTTACCATGGTAATCTTCATCGTCATGACAATGGAGTATTAGCACACATACCAACACAATGGAGGATGAGGGCATCCTCATCACCAAGACACTGTGGATGCGTGACATCACCACGAAGATAACCCAAATCACAACCCTCCTTCTCCTCCTCTTCTTCTTCAAACTCATCTTCCTCGCCGTCGCTCTCTGCACCTATGTTGGCCGAACAGTAGCCACTCTCCTCCCAAAGCTCCAGTCTACAATGGAAGCAAGCTCCTGGAACCGGACACAAGACATACATGGAAGACTCAATAGTGACTTACTTCCTCTTTAACCTTTCCTCAGCTTTTCTCTGCTTCTCTTCTTCCATCAGCTTCATCTTCTTAGCTTTGGCCTCCTCTCGCTAGCCATTGAGTAAACCAGATTAACACATGGTCCACAGGACCAGCTCACAGCACATGGTCCAAAGGACCAGCTCACAGCACACGGTCCACAGGACCAGCTCACAGCACACGGTCCACAGGACCAGCTCACAGCACACGGTCCACAGGACCAGCTCACAGCACACGGTCCACAGGACCAGCTCACAGGACCAGCTCACAGGACCAACTCACAGCACACAGTCCACAGGACCAGCTCACAGCACATGGTCCACAGGACCAGCTCACAGCACATGGTCACAGGACCAGCTCACAGCACATGGTCCACAGGACCAGCTCACAGCACACGGTCCACAGGACCAGCTCACAGGACCAGCTCACAGGACCAACTCACAGCACACAGTCCACAGGACCAGCTCACAGCACATGGTCCACAGGACCAGCTCACAGCACATGGTCACAGGACCAGCTCACAGCACATGGTCCACAGGACCAGCTCACAGCACATGGTCCACAGGACCAGCTCACAGCACACGGTCCACAGGACCAGCTCACAGCACACGGTCCACAGGACCAGCTCACAGCACACAGTCCACAGGACCAGCTCACATCAGCACCAGATGTACATAAAATTGTGACTCACTTTCTTTCTCCTCTCAGCCAGTTCTTCAGGAGTCCATGTCCTCCTCTTCCGGGTTGCCACGGGGATTTCAAACTGAACCACTCCCTACCACACACAAGCAGGTAGGGGATATGTGCACTGAGGAATACTGATTCTAACCACAAAGTGAGACCAAACCCACAAGTGAGACATCCACCCCAAGGGAAGACACACCCACCCTGAGGGAAAACACATCCACCCTGAGGAAAGACACACCCACCCTAAGGGGAGACACATCCATACAAACCTTGTTTTCCCTTCTCAACACTCTCTGCTCCAATGTGGCACCTGCTATCTCATCCTCGAGGACAAGGAGCTCATCAAAGGCTTTCTTGTCAGCTTCTGAAGAGATCTTCGAGTAGTCCTGTCCCTCATACATGTAAATGTTGTCTGACAGACACAAAATAGTTGTCACAAGACACTCACTAGTCACTGCTGCAGAGTGAGCACATGCCATGAACAACAGTGAAAGTGAGTACTGCTTCAGTATACAGGAGGTTTGTGTATCAACTCCCTTAGGTGTGTCCACTGGAGGTGTGTGTGCTGGAGGTGTGTGTGCTGGAGGTGTGTCCACTGGAGGTGTGTGTACTGGAGGTGTGTGTACTGGAGGTGTGTCCACTGGAGGTGTGTGTGCTGGAGGTGTGTGTGCTGGAGGTGTGTGTGCTGGAGGTGTGTGTATTGGAGGTGTGTGTGCTGGAGGTGTGTGTATTGGAGGTGTGTGTACTGGAGGTGTGTGTGCTGGAGGTGCGTGTACTGGAGGTGTGTGTACTGGAGGTGTGTGTACTGGAGGTGTGTGTACTGGAGGTGTGTGCACTGGAGGTGTGCCCACTGGAGGTGTGTGTGCTGGAGGTGTGTGTACTGGAGGTGTGTGTGCTGGATGTGTGTGTAATGGAGGTGTGTGTACTGGAGGTGTGTGTACTGGAGGTGTGTGCAGTGGAGGTGTGTGCAGTGGAGGTGTGTCCACTGGAGGTGTGCCCACTGGAGGTGTGAACTGCTATAGCATAGATGCCATGAGCATACTAACCGTCAAATTGTTTCTCTGACCTATTGGTTTCCTTGTGCTGTGAAGTCTCAGCATCTAACCACTGTCCATTCTCAGATCTTCCCAAAATGTCCTCAAACACAACTTCATTCTGTCCATCATCTGAGGACTGGAGCAACGAACCCAGTCCAAACTTGAGCATCTCAACCAAATCAGAAACACTTGTTTTCTCCTCTGAGCACCTCCCACCTGGCGGCCCAGAGCCACTCCCACCTGACAGGCCTGAGAACTGCCCACTCTCAATAACTCTATTGGTCAGTTCAAGCTTTGCTGCTGCTCGCTTAATGATGACTTCATCGACCGTGTTCCTAGCAACCAGTCGAATCACCTTCACAGCTCTAGTGTACAACGATAGTGGCATTGCTTTACAGACAATAGACACACACAGTCTGTACATGAGGTGAACACACTGTCTGTACATGAGGTGAACACACAGTCTGTACATGAGGTGAACACACAGTCTGTACATGAGGTAAACACACAGTCTGTACATGAGGTGAACACACAGTCTGTACATGAGGTAAACACAGTCTGTACATGAGGTGAACACACATTCTGTACATGAGGTGAACACACAGTCTGTACATAAGGTGAACACACAGTCTGTACATGAGGTGAACACACAGTCTGTACATGAGATAAACACACAGTCTGTACATGAGGTGAACACACAGTCTGTACATGAGGTAAACACACAGTCTGTACATGAGGTGAACACACAGTCTGTACATGAGGTGAACACACAGTCTGTAATTGAGGTGAGCACACAGTCTGTACATGAGGTGAACACACATTCTGTACATGAGGTGAACACACAGTCTGTACATGAGGTGAACACACATTCTGTACATGAGGTGAACACACAGTCTGTACATGAGGTGAGCACACAGTCTGTACATGAGGTGAACACACTGTCTGTACATGAGGTGAACACACAGTCTGTACATGAGGTAAACACAGTCTGTACATTAGGTGAACACACATTCTGTACATGAGGTGAACACACAGTCTGTACATGAGGTGAACACACATTCTGTACATGAGGTGAACACACATTCTGTACATGAGGTGAACACACAGTCTGTACATTAGGTGAACACACATTCTGTACATGAGGTGAACACACAGTCTGTACATGAGGTGAACACACAGTCTGTACATTAGGTGGGAGCCTACCGTGTCTGCCCTATCCTGTGAGCCCGAGCTGCTGCTTGTAGGTCATTCTGCGGATTAAAGTCACTGTCTACAAATACAACAGTGTCTGCTCCCACCAAATTCAGCCCAACTCCTCCTGTCGGAACAGATGTACACACAACAGGTGACTTTGGGTTAGAGGGTGTGTATGTGAGGGTGCTGGTGTGAGGGTGCTTATGATAGAGGGTGCTGGAGGCAGGGCACTTAAGTGAGGGTGCTGGTGTGATTACTGGTGTAAGTGCTGTTATGAGGGTGTCGTTGGTGTGAGGGTGCTGATATGATGGTGAAGGGTGTGAGAATGCTGGTGTGAAGTTGATGGTATGCTGGCACTGGTGTGAAGGTGGTGGTATGCTGGCACTGGTGTGAAGTTGATGGTATGCTGGTACTGGTGTGAAGGTGGTGGTATGCTGGCACTGGTGTGAAGTTGATGGTATGCTGGCACTGGTGTGAAGTTGGTGGTATGCTGGCACTGGTGTGAAGGTGGTGGTATGCTGGCACTGGTGTGAAGGTGGTGGTATGCTGGCACTGGTGTGAAGGTGGTGGTATGCTGGCACTGGTGTGAAGGTGGTGGTATGCTGGCACTGGTGTGAAGGTGGTGACAAAATGTAATGGTATCTGCAAGTGTGTGAGTATTGGCTGAAGACAACCTGCTTTGGTGCTGAGAAGAAAGACAAAAGTGTGTTCGTCCTTCTGGAAGTTCTGCAGAGCAACGAAGCGTTCCTCTCCCCTCACAGAACCATCCAATCTCTCGTAGCTGTACCCTACAAGAGAGAGGGAAGGAGGGAAGGGTGACACACACACACACTCACTCTCTCTCTCTCTCTCTCTCTCTCTCTCACACACACACATCCTGTCAACAGGTCATTTGTTACCTCGGTAACCAAGGTAGTCCTGGATGATATCCAGCATCCTTGTCATCTGAGAGAAGAGGAGAACTCTGTGTCCATTGACTTTCAGGTGGTCCAGTAGTTTGTCAATGACGAACAGCTTACCTACAGGGGGGAGTGGATTATCAACAGTAAACATCTTAGTGGTATGGTCAGATAGACCTACCACTTGACTCAATTAAATGGTCTCCCAACTCAAACGGCTCTGGTTCAACACCTAACATGGAGAAGAAGCAACAAGGCAGAGTGTAGGAAGAGTGAACACATGTGGTAGACACCGAAAGGGATAGGTTGCTACATCTCACAGGCAAACAACAGGACATATACAGTATCTGACAGGGCATGACACATGTGACGGTCACATGACACAGTGGACCTGCTGCAGGAATGGCATAGAAGCAGTGTGCCCTCAACTAACCATTAAACAAGTACGGATGATTGGCACATTTCCTGAGGTTCATTAGAATGTTCATGAGACTAGTGCGTGACCCTGAGCCGCTGAAAGCACCTGCACAGTGGAGAGGGGCTGGGAGTAGATGGGGACGTGGGGGAGGTGGGGAGGTAGGGGAGGTGGGGAGGTGGGGGAGGTGGGGAGGTGGGAGGTAGGAGGTAGGGGAGGTAGGGGGAGATAGGGAGGTTGGGAGGTACAGTAAGATAGAGAGGTGGGGGAGATGGGGAGGTGGGCAAAGATAGAGAGGTGGGGGAGATGGGGAGGTGGGCAAAGATAGAGAGGTGGGGGAGATGGGGAGATGGGTGAAGATGGGGAGGTAGGGAAGAGGAGACCACCATGATACCGGTATCTCACTTGTGTCCTTCATGAGGAGTGCCTTGTATTGCTCCCTCTGCAGCTGGGTCATTCCACAGAAGAGAAGAAGATCGCTCTTCTCTGGGAGATCACCCAGAACCTGCATGCATACAAACACAGCAAACAGGAAATAACACACGTGCCAAACACACACACACACATATGCACATACACACACATGCACACACACACACACACACACACACACACACATGCACACACACACACACACACACACACACACACACACACACACACACACACACACACACCTAGGGGCTGTGTGTGTGTGTTTCACACAGAGTAGTAACATCACATAGCGTCAAGTGATATGCAGACAGCAAACCTCATTTCTGGTTCGTCTGAGAAGAAGTGGCTTGAGTAGTTCATGCAAACGTTTCACCACTTCTTCATCTAAACAGCAGGAGACAATGTACAGTCAAAATATCATAACACAATCACACACACACACACAGATCCGATGAACACTTACTTGAAAAGAGTAAAATATAGACACACATGCATATATACATGTACACTCACATAAATGCATACACACACACACACACACACACACACAAGCGGATCGCGTACTGGCAGTGTCTCGGTAATATGCACAGAACAGGTCCATGTTCCTGATAGGGAAGGTTGACGGACATACAAAGCACAGCAGTGAGTACAGCTGTACGACGAGGAGAGGGCCAGGTGACACCATACACGGGATACAGCTCACTCACTCAGAGCAACCCAACACACCTCATCCATGCTGTTCTGCATTGGTGTCCCTGTCAGGAGTAGCCTGAATCCTGCATTGAACTGGAGAGAAATGAGGACACATGAGTCATGAGACCACACCCCAGGGTTTTCGGTGGACCACACCCATCTCAGGGCTTGGGGTGGAACACACCCATCACAGGGCTTGTGGTGGGTAGGATGCATGGCAACGTACATCTGTTAATGTTTCATGTAGTTTTGATGATGAGTTCTTCAGACGATGAGCTTCGTCCACGACAACAATACTCCAAGAGAACCTGTTGTTAATGGTGTGAGGAAAACATGTATGAGTGTGCACCTGGTGTGTACGTGCACACACACACACACACACACACACACACACACACACACACACACACTGTACTAATCACACAAGTCCAGCAAGCATGTAGGGCACATACTGATGTAGAAAAGTAGAGTCTTTCAAGACAATTTCATAAGTTGTCAATATGACATTACAAGGAGTAGATCCAAGATCCCTTTGCTTCTCAACTCTCTCCTCCTTGCCCTGCGTGTAGACACACACGCTGAGATCAGGCGCAATCCTACAAGATGGATGGCAGACACAAAGTAGCACGTTCCAAACACACAGTCGGTCAACAGAAGACGAGCTTCATCCTGTCCAGTGCTGCCATACACACACTCTAACTTCCATGTTCTCTTTTGTACATGAATGGTGGCATGCTAGGGGTTGGGGTGTCTGGTGGCATGCTAGGGGTTGGGGTGTCTGTGGTGGCATGCTAGGGGTTGGGGTGTCTGGTGACATGCTAGGGGTTGGGGTGTCTGGTGGCATGCTAGGGGTTGGGGTGTCTGGTGGCATGCTAGGGGTTGGGGTGTCTGGTGGCATGCTAGGGGTTGGGGTGTCTGGTGGCATGCTAGGGGTTGGGGTGTCTGGTGGCATGCTAGGGGTTGGGGTGTCTGGTGGCATGCTAGGGGTTGGGGTGTCTGGTGGCATGCTAGGGGTTTGGGGTGTCTGTGGTGGCATGCTAGGGGTTGGGGTGTCTGGTGGCATGCTAGGGGTTTGGGTGTCTGGTGGCATGCTAGGGGTTGGGGTGTCTGGTGACATGCTAGGGGTTTGGGTGTCTGGTGGCATGCTAGGGGTTGGGGTGTCTGGTGGCATGCTAGGGGTTGGGGTGTCTGGTGGCATGCTAGGGGTTGGGGTGTCTGGTGGCATGCTAGGGGTTTGGGGTCTATGATTTAACAAGTTTGAACACGACAATGTCACGCAATCACTGCATCGCCATTGCAACACACATACAGTACATTGGATCAGGGATCATGGTGGTTCTAGTGCGCACAGTGCACTTTAGAATAGTACACCATTTCTGCATTCCAACCACTATGATTGCCTGCTTCAATGCAACTTACTTCTCTAACTCCGCTTTCCACTGAGCTGTGACCGACAGCGGGCACACCACAAGGGACAAGAGCCCGTCCCTACACGCAGAGTGGAGGTACAGGAGGAACGACACAGTCTGAAGCGTCTTCCCCAAGCCCATGTCGTCTCCCAGCACGCACCCTGTGAGCCGACTCGAATGCCTTTGAATTAGCCATTGCAGCCCCTTGGTTTGGTAGGGGCGAAGCTGAACTCCTTTCAATTTTATTTGCTTGAGAAAATCGTCTGTTATGTCCTTTCCAGGAGGTATCGTTGAGCAAAGTCCATTCACAGCCTTCTGGAAGGACGCCATTTGCAAACTTAACTCGAGCTATGACTCGAGGAATCGGTCCCTGCATAGTCTAGGTAACGTCTTTTCTGCAAACGCTGCGGCCAAGCATGCAGAGTTTGTATGAACGAAATCTGTCATGGTACCATTAGACAACAGTACGGACAGTACCTATGATTTTAGCAAGAATGTCTTAAAACTTAACACACTACCGAGTCCTAACTGGTAAACAACAAACATTCAAACAGCTTGGAAAAAGTTACAAATGTTTCACTGAGATATCGGAAAGAGGCTAGGAATCCCTTTGAGCCCCTTTCGTCATAATGGAATCAAATTGCAGCGTCAACCTGTGCAAGGAAGAAACGGAGTGAGGCGGACCACAAGATGTATGGTCTGAAGGTGAGACAGACTTACCAAGCTCAATCAATTACTATAAATTACTTCATAGCTTTCTCGACAGCACTGAAGATCTTCTTTAGTTTCTCTTCACTGTCCACATATCCATCTCCATTCTGTGAAGTGACAACAAAAGTGCTCACACATGTGTGTGTGCGCGCACACACACATACACACCCGTACACATACACGTACACACACACACACACACACACACACACACACACACACACACACACACACACACACACACACACACACATACATACACACACACACACACACACACACACACATACATACACACACACACACACCAACTCTTTGCAGAAGTGGACCAGAGTTTATGGGTATGTGCACAAGCACTGTTAAGTGTATTCATGGAGAAAGATACCTACTTTGTGGAATACTCGTAGCCAGCCTTCAGCTGGAAATATAGTCTTCACATTTTATTTAGTTTTTATTTGATATGCTTCAATAACCTACTGACATGAACTTTTGTACCAAGTGTGTCAGTGGAGGCTCCTTCTGGTGGAGGCGTGTAGTCTCCTACCCAGACCCTATTCTCCCCTCCATTTTCAATTGACTGACGTCATTGGTCGGAAGACCAATGACAAATTGAAATTGGAGGGGAGAATAGGGTCTGGGTAGGAGACTAGGAGGCGTGTGCTGGTGGAGGCATGTGCTGGTGGAGGCGTGTGCTGGTGGAGGTGTGTGCTGGTGGAGGCATGTGCTAGTGGAGGTGTGTGCTGGTGGAGGCGTGTGCTGGTGGAGGTGTGTGCTGGTGGAGGCATGTGCTGGTGGAGGTGTGTACTGGTGGAGGCGTGTGCTAGTGGAGGCTCATGCTGGCAGAGGTGTGTGCTGGTGGAGGCTCGTGCTGGCAGGGGTGTGTGCTGGGTGAACCACAAGTCACCAGCAGAACTACAGACCGTGCACAGGCACAAGTGGAAGGGAATTCATTTCCTAACCCATTCTTGTAGTGAGAAACCATTGCATTGATTGCAAGATTATAGCACAAGGACAATAATACAACAATACCACCTCGGACACAAGCTAACATGAGTGACAAGGGCTTGGCAAGACACTTGGAGTCCTTTTATGGTACAATTAACAATGTGAGTAGTAACGGATGATACAAGGCAGCAGTTTACTTCCAATCCCCCATTAAGCCACAGCTGGTTATCAAGGGGTCCTCTTTAATGCATGTAACAATTCATAAACAAGAAACAAAGAAAAAGGAAAAGGAAATCACGACATACACACATAAATTCTAATCCATCCAAATTCGTCCTTCAACTCCTGTTGGAGTCCCTGGAATATCTTGAATTTGTTAATTCCTACCTCATCTCTCATTCTACCCGCTGGACATGCTTTGCTCACCTTCTTGGAGTGGACCAGTTCCCCGTTCACTGAAACTTCCAACCATCCTGTAATGCCAGGCGTCGACTCCCCAGACTATGAGTAGAGCACAGATCACATGAACGTGACAAGAAATTCATCGTGGTTGTAGAGTGACTTACAACATCGACGTCAGCCCCAAATTCGTCCTTCAACTCCTGTTGGAGTCGCTTGAACTAGAGGAAAAGAAACCAAAGGAAGATACTCTACGTTACTGAGGTTGGGGAATGCGCACGTATGTGCTTACCTTGCTCCCGTACCCTCATCCACCGCTGCAAAGAGGAAACAGAATCAAGATTAGCAGAGAATATTATTAGCTTATCAACGCCTCCACAAGCAACAGTCAAAACATTCGTAGGAGAATATATTTGTAGTCTTGTTCCACAAAAAAACACTCACCAATACACAACCTTGATTTCTACAACCATGTTTTTCCTATTTAAGCGGCAATCAAAGAACAACCAACAGTTGAGTCAAAAGAGCTTACTTAGCAAAGTGAACGGAGAATGACAGAGGCATGCACGGCTGGTACCGGGGGTGGTCGGCTGTCCTAAAAAGGTAGTCGCGATCCCACCCCTTTATGGGATGGGTGGGCATGAGATTTTTGTTGGTCATGTGACCGACCAGTGGTTCAACAAGATGGCGACCAAGTTCACCTGTCAATGTCTTACAGCTTTCCTGGTGGCTGCTGCTGTTTTTATTCTTCTCTCAATTAACATAGCGGGGATTGTTACAGTTATAATTGTATTTGCGGAAGTGAAATATCCAAATTATACAGACGTAAGGAGCCGACGCATGGTAAAGCTGTTTCAATTTGTGTACTATATACTTACTCGTTTTCTTTCTGCTTTTCTGTTTGTTTGAAGTATGGAATAGTAATAGACGCAGGGTCGTCTCATAGTGCAGTTTGGATGTTTTCCTGGGATGGGCTGAAGGTTAATAACACAGGAGTTATATCAACGTATGACTTTAAAGAAGGAAAATCTGGTAAGTGTTTGTTGGACGTCTGCTTTGACCAACTTTGGTGCTGCATGGCTCTAAGGGTTGTCACCGAGTGGGTCACTCCCTTGAGAATCTCCATTACAGCACAGCGTAGACCCTCAATACCCGTGCATGGTTGCATCTATCAATGACACTCTGTACTCTAGAGTATAGATTGTGTATGCATCTATGGTCACATGACACTTTATTCGTCCGACCATAGTATATATGATCTGACAGAGTGAAGATATGAAGGTGTAGTAGATGCTCTATATTTCTCCTTCCTCCAGGTGGGATTGACCACTATGTTGGCAATGCTTCCCATGCACCAGAATCGTTAAGGCCACTTGTGGACTACTCTCAGACCATTCTTAAAGATGTGGAGAAGAGATCTTGGGCTTTTCTTGGTGCTACAGCTGGAATGAGACTGTTAAAGTGTGTGTATGTGTGTGTGTGTGTGTGTGTGTGTGTGTGTGTGTGTGTGTGTGTGTGTGTGGTGTGTGTGTGGTGTAATTATACTTTGTCAGTGTACCTTCAGTGTACCTTCAGTGTGTATGTACAACTGTAGAGCGGGAAATTTTCGCGTGGTAATATTTTTACTATATTTGCAAATTGTACGGATTTGCGAAACTTTAACTGCGAAATTTCGCCAGATACATACTAAAGTCGGGAAAACAGCTTGCTGTAACAAGATTTTCTAAGGAATGGAGCGTTGAGCTCAGCAAAAGCAAGATCCAAGCATGAAACGGTCTAGAAATAAATGCAAATGACTTGGAAACATAAGAAAAAAAACAAATACAAATCTTCACACCATGAAAATAAAACTCACAAAATTACATTTTACTGCTAATTTATGCTGCGAAAATTTCACACTCTACAATAGTCTCCTGTAGCCCAGACCCATTCTCGCCCGGACACATCATCGACCTGGCAGAATGGGTCTGGGCTACAGGAGACTAGCACGTACATTAGTCCTGCGTAGCCAGACCCATGCTTGAAAATGGCCGAGCAAGATTGGGTCGGATCTATGCCAGACTATGTGTTTGTTGTCTTAGCTGATTATTGTGGTCGTTTTATTTGCAGTGAGACCAACCCCACTGCAGCGAAGGATATCATGGGGAATGTGACGAATTATTTGAAGAGTCAACCAGTCAGATATGGACGTTCGTCCATCATCAGTGGCATTCAGGAGGCTATAGATGGGTGGATAGCTGTGAACTACCTCAAGCATGATGTGCGTTTGCAGCATATGTTGGGATCGAATGGTTACCCGGTCATGTGACTATCATGTGAATGTCATGTGACATATGTACGTACAACTGTCATATGTCTGTTCATATCTTGCACAGATCAGCAGCAAACCAACGAAGACATCAGTGGGGTCGTTGGATTTTGGTGGAGCATCTTTGGAAATAGCTTTTGCTGACAAACCAGACAGTCACCATACAGCAGACTATTGGAGAGTCAAGCTCTACAATCAGACACACGAGATCTACGCTCACAGCTACCTTTGCTTTGGTCGAGACCAAATGGAGCTGAAGTTTCTCACAAACCTCAGCCTTCAGAACTACACCATACAGAACCCATGCTATCCTAGGGATTATGTTAAAGAAGTACAAACCAGTGACTTGTGGAAGAAGCCTTGTGTTGCAACGTCAGCACCAGGTGTGTGTGTGTGTGTGTGTGTGTGTGTGTGTGTGTGTGTGTGTGTGTGTGTGTGTGTGTGTGTGTGTGTGTGTGTGTGTGTGTGTGTGTGTATTGCCCCTATACTGCTACACGTGTGTCATGATATTCTGTGGGCATTGATTCCACTATGCCATACATCACACTTCAAAGTTGTTCTCTAATTTTATAATACCAAAATGAATTCACAGTTGGTGCGTAGGAGTTTTTACCAAGAACAAGGGGGGTGGTGTTGCGGGGTGGGGACCCACATATCCATGTGTGTAGCATGTATTGTCTCGTAATTCCAAGTGGAGAAGGGGCAGCTGGTCCTCGGGACAAATAATAAATGATAAATAGATAATAATGCAATAGATACATTAATGCACAGTTGGTCATGCAATAACTATTACTCACATGTTCTCTTAGCAAAGGGTATTTGTTGTCTTAGCAAAGGCTGTTTCTTCTCTTTGCAAAGGCTGTTTCTTCTCTTTGCAAAGGCTGTTTCTTCTCTTAGCAAAGAATATTTGTTCTCTCAGCAAAGGCTGTTTCTTCTCCTTGCAAAGGCTGTTTGTTCTCTTAGCAAAGGGTATTTCTTCTCTCAGCAAAGGCTGTTTCTTCTCTCAGCAAAGGCTGTTTGTTCTCTTAGCAAAGGGTATTTGTCCTCTCAGCAAAGGTACCATACATTCATACTGTACCTTTCTCTACAGCTGGACGCAAGTCAATAGTAATCAAAGGGTCAGGAGACCCCTCCAAGTGCTCTGAGCTAGTGGATCAACTGTTTGAGCTGACACCCTGTAGCAGCAAGCCCTGCGGTATCAACGGTACATATCAACCACCCGTTAATGGGACTTACTATGTAAGTGGGGCTTACAGTGATCATGTGACTATCACATGTTTTAAGAGATCTGTATAAATGTCCATAGGGAACTGGTTTGCTAAAGTTTGTGTTGGGTAGTGTCTATAAAGTGAGCATGTTGAACTCAACGTCTCCTAAAGAATGGGATGTACTTAGAGATAGCATTCACAAGGACTGTAACAAGACTTTGAAGGAGGTGTGTGTGTGTGTGTGTGTGTGTGTGTGTGTGTGTGTGTGTGTGTGTGTGTATGTGTGTGTGTGTGTGTATGTGTGTGTGTGTGTGTGTGTGTGTGTACAAGTTCGTACATGTGTGTCATCTGTTCTCTATATTATTTGTTGTGTGAATCTTTCTAGTTTGTATTGTTATTCATATAGCTGAAGGAGAAGTACTCAGGCATTCAAGACAGGTTTCTTCATAGTTTATGCTTCGATGGTATGCTTGCCCTCTCGACACTCGAGAAGGGGTTGAACTTCTCTCTCAACTCAGCAACACCTTGGTCCATTGACTTCACGGGCGTGGTGAGCTGTGAGGGTATGGGGTGAAATGTCATCATGTTGTACAGTAGATACATACATGCAGTGCTCTGGATACTGTCTGTCATCACTTTGCTCATCTCGTGATAGCTATCTGAGACCATCATTGATCTCCACCAGAAAACCATCATTCTCTCACTCGCCATCATCCACTGCTAGCTGCTATTCACTGATAACTACGTAATATCTCCTCATCCACTGTGTTGACCTCTGCCCGTAGAGATCATTAACTGATGTCCATCATCTGTTGATGCTGCTTGTGTCCCTCCCTGTAGGTGGACACTGTCTCCATTGACTGGCCTCTTGGCTACATGTTGCGTCAAACCGTGGGGATTGCCTCACCCACCAAGCCTTATGGTTACGACCACCTCTTCACAACACTAGACGTAGTACTGAGTGTTGTCCTCCTGACCATCGTGGCTGTCATACTCCTCCTCCTGTTCCTGGCATCTGTGCGTGTGTTCAAGCTCATGCTGCCCAATAGGAGGGCTGGCTATGCTGCGCTGGACTGATTGTTGATGTGCTGGGTTGATGGATGATGGACAGGATTGTGCTAGTCTCTCTGTGGTTTTGTGCTCATCTTGTGTGTTTTATGTGTGATGCATGTTTGGTTACTTTTATGGAAAGTATTGAATTTTGTGGCTTAACTCCCAGTGTGGCACTTCCCAGTCTTACAATAGTCGTGTGCAGCCCAGACCACTCTGCTAATGTGAGTAACATGACAGCCACTCCAATGTCCTGCGAGAAAGCAGAAAAGGATCGCCTTGTGCTCAAAGTGTTTACAGTAGATTCAACCATCCTTGAGCTTGTCTCATCCTTTGACCTTGTCTCAATGGAGACATTTTATTTGATTGTACAACATATCCACACCACCTCCTCCGGTCCCTCCCACCCCTCTGGCCCCTCCTGCTGTTACTCGTACATCTTTACAACAACTTCACCCCCTCACACTCTTCATATAAACGTATCACATGACTCCCCCTCACCTACCACTCCCCACATGCATCACATGACTTCACCACATGTATCACATGACTCCCCACATGCATCACATGACTCCCCACATGTATCACATGACTCCCCCACATGTATCACATGACTCCCCACACCTACCACTCCCCCCCCGTATGCATCACATGACTCCCCACACCTACCACTTCCCCCCCCCCCCCGCATGCATCACATGACTCCCCCACATGTATCATATGACTCCCCACATGCATCACATGACTCCCCACACCTACCACTCCCCCCCCCCGCATGCATCACATGACTCCCCACACCTACCACTCCCCCCCCCCCGCATGCATCACATGACTCCCCCTCACTTGGCTCAAGATGAGCAGATAACATCCATAACACTTCCACATCAACTTGTAAGAAAACTACACAATTAACACTATCAGCAGTCGAGTTACCAGCAAACAGCGCACGCAGCACATCTAGGGTTCAATCAAAGTCAGGTAATGAAAATGTAATGAAATAATCTAATTAATTTCTATACTTGAAAGTATTAGATAAGGCAGAGAGAAGCATGGCTTAGCCACCTGGTTGTCGAGTGGGCCACTTGGGGGCTAATCTCTATCAGTTTACGTTGTTAGTTCTGTCTTGTTTGGTGGACATTCATCTGGCTTAGTGAGTCGTGGGATTTGATCCGCAGTGATTTGTTGTGTTCCCATGGCAACATTACCCAAGCATGAAATGGTGTGGAAGTGACATTGCACAACTCAATTATTTACGTTCTCTGTACACACGGGCCCTCCCCCACTCCTGTACTGGGTGTGTACACACAGGCCCTCCCCCACTCCTGTACTGTGCCTGTACACACGGCCCTCCCCCACTCGTGTACTGTGCCTGTACACACGCCCCCCCCCCCCCCCACTCCTGTACTGTGCCTGTGCACAGGGGCCCTCCCCCACTCGTGTACTGTGCCTCTACACACGGGCCCTCCCTCACTCCTGTACTGTGCCTCTACACACGGGCCCTCCCCCACTCGTGTACTGTGCCTGTACACATGGGCCCTCCCCCACTCCTGTACTGGGTGTGTACACACGGGCCCTCCCCCACTCGTGTACTGTGCCTCTACACACGGGCCCTCCCCCACTCGTGTACTGTGCCTCTACACACGGGCCCTCCCCCACTCCTGTACTGTGCCTCTACACACGGGCCCTCCCCCACTCCTGTACTGTGCCTGTACACACGGGCCCTCCCCCACTCCTGTACTGTGCCTCTACACATGGGCCCTCCCCCACTCCTGTACTGTGCCTGTACACACGGGCCTCCCCCACTCCTGTACTGTGCCTCTACACACGGGCCCTCCCCCACTCCTGTACTGTGCCTGTGCACAGGGGCCCTCCCCCACTCGTGTACTGTGCCTCTACACATGGGCCCTCCCCCACTCCTGTACTGTGCCTGTACACACGGGCCTCCCCCACTCCTGTACTGTGCCTGTGCACAGGGGCCCTCCCCCACTCGTGTACTGTGCCTGTACACACGGCTCTCCCCCACTCGTGTACTGTGCCTGTACACACGGGCCTCCCCCACTCCTGTACTGTGCCTCTACACACGGGCCCTCCCCCACTCGTGTACTGTGCCTCTACACACGGGCCCTCCCCCATTCGTGTACTGTGCCTGTACACACGGGCCCTCCCCCACTCCTGTACTGTGCCTCTACACACGGGCCCTCCCCCACTCGTGTACTGTGCCTGTACACACGGGCCCTCCCCCACTCCTGTACTGTGCCTCTACACACGGGCCCTCCCCCACTCCTGTACTGTGCCTGTACACACGGGCCTCCCCCACTCCTGTACTGTGCCTCTACACACGGGCCCTCCCCCACTCCTGTACTGTGCCTCTACACACGGGCCCTCCCCACTCCTGTACTGTGCCTGTACAGTTTGTACCAGTGAGCATTCGGTCACATTATTACAAGTACAGTTAGCCCTCATGTATCGGACCACATCTGTTTATCATGAAATGTGTGGCTTAAACTAGGTGTTGGAATAATCAGGGTAAATTGTACCTACACAGAGTAGTGATGGTGATCCACAGCAGAGTGTTGGAGTAGTGAGGTTTTCAGATAAACCAATGTGGAATAAATCACTCAGAGTCACTATTTCTTGAATGTATAGTAAATGCACATGTGGTCTGCCCATCAGAGATATTGCAGTTGGCTCTTCACATGTGACACTGTCTATTTCCACCAAATCTGTTGTAACTGGCCAAAAATATTCACAGAACAAGTTTATACATGTGTCGGGACGGGGAGTCTCTGGCACACCCACTATTCACAGCATGCGATGATTTAAGGATGTTTCCATGGCACGTGCATGCAACTGTTTCCTTGTAAATGAAGCTTCCAACACTGAAGCTGTGATGGGAAGTGAGAAGAATGTGAACTTCTGAAGTATCAAAGAAGTATTAAGTCATGGCCAGAGCCGTAATATTCTGAGTGGTCAGGTTGAAAGAATGACCATCGGCCAAGCTCCAACAAGTACTGTGCAATGTACAGTCATAAGTCTAATTTCAGACTGGCCTTTGACAATCCAGTTCGAACCCTTGCTGTCCAGCCAGTAGAAATATGTACCGAATGGGCACAGTTCATTGTAAGATTTGTTAATCCAGCACCCTCTTTATATTCCAGCACCTTTTAGTTTAATGAATGTGGCCGGATTAAAGAGTCCTGTGACTGAACCTGATTCAGAAGATGAAATAGCTACTCTGAATGTGCTAATGTTTACCAGGCGTGAAAGTTCAGACTCACATTTTATCACCAATCAAATGGTATACATCAGCAGTTGTTGGAAGTCCATCCAAATCCAGAAACACATCTACTAGAGAACAACTTGGATAACACAGCTGGTACCAACTTGGATAACACAGCTGGTACCAACTTGGATAACACAGCTGGTACCAACTTGGATAGCACAACTGGTACCAATTTGGATAACACAGCTGGTACCAACTTTTACTATCCTAGTTTTTATACAGGTAACTCTGATCTGTGACAGTAACTCTTCCGTTATCTTTGGGCTACCACAGAAAGTGATTCTGTTTTAAGACCTGACTAACCCATTAGCAGCACCACCCATAGACAGCTATATAGATGTTCGCTCATTGTATAGAAGAGGCTTCATGCGGCTAGCTCACACACTATTGTGCGGTAACATAGAGCCTCCTTAAGAACACTCTAAAGATAATTCTTTTGGTACCTCAAACTATAGTTTCCTAGCCCTGTTTGGTTTGCTGTCATAGTGCACATGTATTGATATGTATTATTTCTTATTTTGACTGGGTGGGCCATTAGCCTGAGGCTACTCCTGAGGCCCCCAGTATCCTGCACTCTCTCACACACTCTCACGCACACAATCAAATCAAATCAAATTCAAATTATAGTTTGGTGGCTGCAGTAGGTCATCTTCTCTTCTGTTCCTAAGTTGGTGGCAGGGGGTGCGGGGGGAAAAGCACCAAGTGGTACACAGGTGGAGTGGTGCCCTCTGCTCACTGCTTAACTTCCAGTGCTAACCTACTGAGCCACCAGCACCCCCCTGTCACCAACTTCCTGATAAGAAGAACTTCTGATAATATGAGAACTAATTTTATGGGTTTCCTTAAGTTTGTCTTACAAGGTTTGTCTGCAGTACCAAGTATTATTACACAATAAGGCAACCAACAAACCATCCCAAGGTCCGTATTCCCCGTCCTGTCGAGTCACAGGAAGAGAAGCACAGCAGTCATGTAGTAGTACAAGTGGGCGTGGTCAATGGTCAGGAGAATAGATAACAATAATATAATTAAGCAATACAATGAAATAAACGATATAGATAAAATCTAGAACATGCAGAGTTTATGCAGCCATGGAGGGAATTCGTCCCTCGGATGTTGCAAGGCTGATGTTGGAATCGGCTGTAGAGATTGGGTGGTGGTATGAAGATCGGCTCCCACGGATACACATGATAGAGGCTCTGATGGATGTAAAGGACAGCCGACACCTCAGCCATCCAATTACTGTGGAGTATGGCTGGTGCCTCTTCTGGGTTAACATGTTAGCCAGGCGCTTGTAGAAGGTCGCTGCTTCCCTTCCCATGCCTCCAGTGGTTGAGCAGACAAGAGGAGTGAAAACACCATGTTCTACCTCTCTGATTCTCTGTCCATACTGGCGTTTCTTGTCTTGCTCATGTTTCTTGTAGATTGCAGAGGGATCCTTTGTGCGGTAGGAGGGTGCGTTGGGGTAAAAAACCCTTATGTTCAAAAATGCACCCTGCCTTGCATTCCCTGGCACGAACATCTGCACAAGCTCCATCCTCTGTGTTGGTTGAGTGTGCTGACATAACCTCACCACTTAGTGGATGGAGCGGTACGTGGTTCGGTGGCAACATCGCTGCATACCTCAGTGAGGAACTCGAGGGAGGCTGTGATGTCTCTAATCTCACTGTGTCAGATGGTTAGGACGCCTCCCTTATGGCACATCATGTCGTTTAGTAGTTGATGTTATGACAGGATGTGTGGGTGCCGTGTGTGTGTAGAAGTTGACAGGATGACAGGATAGATGTTGATGTTGTTGCAATGGCTGTGCTTGACTGTCCAGTAGGAAATGTCAGGTTCCAACAGTTACAGAACATTTCAAGTGTTTCTGTGAGAAACTGTGTGGTTCACGAACACCATGAATGTATTTCAATAAGACAAATGATTTTAATTGTTATGTGCCTGTGATTTGGCATATTGCAGGATCAGCAATGTCTTCATATAGCACTTAATTAATACTCTGGTTTAATTGCTTGCATGTACTATGTTAGATCACTGGTGTAATCAATCACATACATATCTATATGCAGTACTTACGTATTTAGCACCTGTAGTGTGTGTGTTGTGTGTGTGTGCGTGTTGTGTGTGTGTGTGTGTGTGTGTGTGTGTGTGTGTGTGTGTGTGTGTGTGTGTGTGTGTGTTCACAGAGCAATAAGAATCCATGTGCACCAGTCTCTATTACTGTTTCAGTTTTGAGTGTCATTCAAATTTGCAGCATGTCTATAAACATTTATGTATCACACCATTGAAATCACCGAACTAGGTTACAATAGCCATTGAATAAGGTACACAAGAACACAAGTACACATGACAGACGACATTGGATGCAGTTAAAAAATGTATTATATACATGACTTCAAGGACCGACAGTTGACAACTAAGAGTACTTGGCCGAACACCTTCCACAAACAGACAATTTGAATCTCTTGACAGGACCTGAGGCTACCCTCAGTAGTGAAATAGTGCCTTTTCAGATGTCTTTGCCGTATAGCCCTCATTGGAGTGCCAGTATTCAAGGGAGGAGCTCTTTGAGTGTGACTTGAAAATGTCATTTTTCTTCTCTGACTCTGGGGTGTACCGCAGTTTACAGTACACTAGCAGACACACACTCAACAGAATCACCATGACCACCAGGAGGGGAATCCCAATACACAGACCAAGGGTGAGCTGAAATCTATAGAAAAGAAAGACAACCTTTGCATACTAAACAAATCCATGTTATCTGCAAGGTACAAGTGGATGAAGATAGCGCAATGACTCGTGGAATAGGTAGCCCTCAGTGTACAGTTGTGCCCATCCACGCTAGTCAAGTAAATTATACTGAAGAAAACCACAGATTGTTCACAAACTTCCCACTTTTCAATTTATTAAACATGATTTTCCCTCCGTTGACACCTTGCTGACTAAATTCCTGTCATTTACCAGAACAACCTCAATCTATAGGTCATCTGTTCCACAACTTGAATATGAGGATGGTAAGCTTCAGACCATGCAATGTTGACTGACCTAGCCTACTGGAAGCCTTTACAGTGGCCCTCTGGGCTAGTGGCCACTCCAGGGTGGCCCTCTGGGCTAGTGGCCACTCCAGGGTGGCCCTCTGGGCTAGTGGCCACTCCAGGGTAGCCCTCTGGGCTAGTGGCCACCCCAGGGTAGCCCTCTGGGCTAGTGGCCACTCCAGGGTAGCCCTCTGGGCTAGTGGCCACTCCAGGGTAGCCCTCTGGGCTAGTGGCCACCCCAGGGTACACAATGATAACTACCTACCTACCTGTACCTAGAGGCCAACTTCACTGTCACTGCATTTAAAAGACTGTGAGACTCCCTCCCCCATCAGGTGATGCTTAGAGGTTGTCAAACAATCCCCAGGTTGCAGTGGTCAATTGTGAAGTGGAAATGAGCACAACAGAGCCAATGCCTGACGCTAGGGTATTACCATCACATATGATGGAATTACAAACACTAAACAATAGATGAAAAAAACTATCAATCGCTTTGAAAGGAGACATACAGGCTGTGGGGAAACCAGGAGGAAAGTCTAATTGAAGCAGTGATTGGTTGTGGTGGTACACACACACACACACACACACACACACACACACACACACACACACACACACACACACAGACGTAGGACTCACAGCTTGGTCAGTTCTTGGTTTTCTTGCTGAGTGCAGCAGCCGTCCCTGAAGTAGACGCAGCACTGATCTGCCACAGGCCGTCCCGCCGCCTTGTCCGCCGTTGCCAGGGTTACGTTCCTCGGGCAAAGACTACCATCGCTACATTGGACCTCAAAGACAGCGATCAGCGACGACGCTGCAAGGGGACAAAGAGAGAGAAGACACAATGATACGGCTGGAGGGAGGAGGGCGCGACCCTCTATCATCAGTGTTCAATCGAGACAACATACCAGCACTACACAATAAAATTATTGTAATATAGAGCTCGACTTACTTCCTCCTTCTACCACCATTCCTAGCTGTCCGCACAAGAAGAAAGCTATCAGAAACATCAGTTGGTTTTCTCTATTCATGTCGGCGTTTAGGATAAATGTACTGCGCAAAGAAGATGAAAGCTACAGACAAACTGGTCTCTTGCAGTATTTATGGATGAATATTCCTGTTTCAGAATTTGCACCTGCTTAGTCGAGCAACAGCTGGTTGAGGATGAACTGATATTATGAGTTGTCAGACGCTTGCTACGCGATTTAAATCCCGCCAACCACGCATGTCCGGTAGTGAAGCGGGTCCGCAGACAGGAAGCCATGCAATATATTATCGGTACTGTAATAATCTTCTGATGTAACATTTGATCATTTCCTGATCGAAGGAAATCACTCAGCAAATTTACCAATTTCCATGCCTCGCTACCTAATGCTGTCATTCCACTCCACAAACTACGTAAAAATTCTTTATAACTGAAAAATGAGTATTTTACCTGCTAGCGGATGTAGCGTTCCAGACGCCGCGATCGGGACGATTCTTGTACCAGCTGACGATTACGTAATTGGCCACGTGTGACGAAAATATGGCGACAGAAGTATCGGTCGATGGTAGTAAACGCCGAAAATACAGCAAGAACAGGAAGAAAAATTGGAGAAAGTTCACTAACATAAAAGACGTTGAAGAGTCTCTGGATGAAAGACGAAGAGTCGATAGAGTAGGGTGCGTTTCAAATGGAATCCTGTCCATGACACGAGTGATCTGCTCAGTATAAGCAGAATCCGGGTTCCTACCTCTGATATCAATACTCAGTCAAGTGTGGATATCTATAGACGTACACTATTGTTTGTGTTGATATGTGGAATGATATGATCAGTTCATTGCACCCAACCTCTGTAGTAGACTTTATGGCCACCTTTCAAGTCTCTCGTCAGTAGATTAGTATCCTTTGCTACAGACAATGCAGATACTATTTGAATTAATGTTAGAAAACGATCATGGAAAATATAGTCTTAATTTTATACTGCCGTCAGTGTCTTGTCCTAAATCCCATAATTTGCAGCCCCTATATTATTTTCATTACAAATTCCGGAAGTGTAATGTGCTATTTACATATATATATATATATATATATATATATATATATGTATGTATGTATGTATGTATGTATGTATGTATGTATGTATGTATGTATGTATGTATGTATGTATTCATCCCCATTGGGTTGGAGACTACTTCTTCATCATTGTCAAAGAGTAAGTGTAATTGTGCAGAAGTTTAATGCAATGTCTATTTTAGGATGTAGCAAGTTGTGCTGAGTTGTATTGTATTTGTTTTTTGGGCTGCCGGAAGGTGCCCCTATATTGTTTTTACTTTCACCGGAATTGTCCGGAACGTCCGGAACGATGTCTATATATATATATATATATATACAGTGGTACCTGTTTTGAGAGACCACCCTGTGGTTCCAAAAAAAGCGGCCTCTCAAGACAGGTGGTCTCTCATTAGAGGTTCACCTAAAATAGGCATTATAATAATACTAAGTGTACTCAAGTCTTTTATATAAGTGAGGACATGCTCATAACCCTTTTATACTTTCTTTTCTGCTCTCTAGATAATTTTAAACCATTCTTCTCTAAAGATAGAACGCTTCCCTTTAATTTCCCTCAGTACTCGAGCTCTAACCGGCCATAATCTATTACGAGATGGGAAATAAAATGGCTGCCTGTCGATATCCGCGCTTTCGATTGTAACTATTCTTGTAACCTATTGAAGGCAAAAACCACTTGCAGTTGTGGAAGGAAGGATTCTACCTATATTCTATGAGAAGTCCTCCAAGAATGGTCGTTTAATACAGGTACTTTTGTCTTATTTCAACCAATTGCCCTGGTCGCTGGTCGCGTTTTACAGGTGGTCGTTCTTCAAAGGTAAAAATGTATTACTGAAAGTCCGTGCCTGAAAATGTGGTCTTTCAAAAGAGGTGGTCACTCATGGCAGTGGTCGCTCAAAACAGGTACCACTGTATATATATATGTCAACAACATGGCGAATGTGAAGTCGGTACGAATCTTTCGGCTATATTTCGGTAAAATTCATTCGTTTGCTCCTGATTTTATCAGCGAAGAGTCTTTTCGACCAGAAGAGTTCTTCGAAGTATTATTTTAGTCAATAACGACGATTTCCAAGCGATTTGAGTTTCCAGGGCCGTAGGCGGCCCACGAGTTTTTTAAACTCGAATCGCTTGTTTTTTTTTGCTTTGTCTTAGTTGCCTGGTATTTTGTGGTGTTTTGTTGTGGTCTGTGCTGCCTTTGATATATATATAATAATTATATTAAATATAATATATATACAGTAAAATCTCGATAATTAGAACCATGATAATTCGAATATCTGCCTTAATTCAAACATTGATGAATGTACCATTCCTAAAGTATGGACCACATATGTGGTTGGTTAATTAGAACTTATGGATAATTAGATCTACGTATTTTACTGGAAATTAAGGTTCTAATTGAAGAGATTTTACTGTATATGTATATACGTATATACATATATATATACACTTAGGATTAGAACTAATAACTCTCAATTTTTTCTTCATCTTTGTCAAAGATTAAGTGTAATTGTGCAGAAGTTTAATGCAATGTCTATTTGAGGATGTAGCAAGTTGTGCTGACTTCTATTGTATTTGTTTTTTTCCTTTCCTTTGTCTTAGTTGCCTTGTGCTTTGTGGTGTTTTTGTTGTGGTCTGTGCTGCGTTTGATATAATAATTATATTAATTATAATATATATACAGTAAAATCTCGATAATTCGAATATCTGCCTTAATTCAAACATTGATGAATGTACCGTTCCTAATGTATGGAGTACATATGTGGTTGGTTAATTAGAACTTATGGATAATTAGATCTATTTTACTGGAAGATTAAGGTTCTAATTAAAGAGATTTTACTGTATATAGATATACCGTATATGCTTTAATTTTTGCGTGGTTTAATATTCGCGATATTCGCAGATAGCAAGCCATTCGCGAAAGTTTAGACCCGTGAAAATTTAGATCGGGCTTTTGTACAATGACAAAACATGGCCGTCTGCGAATGTTAAAACACGAAAGTCACTAAAAGACAAGATCCGCGAAATATACACCCCGCAAAAATTGAAATGCATACGGTATATATGCAACAGAAAGTAGGCGAATAGAAATGGCTGCTAGAAGAAAAGAAGACTTTAAACAAGCAACGGTTTATCTCTGCAACAATGGTATCAGGTTTACGAAGGAGTGAAGGATAAAACCATGGCTGAAACTGCCAATATGCAGCGAATTTTCTTCAAAATTGCAACAAAGGCAAAAAATACAAAACTGAAGGATAAAATTGCTTCATAAACCTGATATCATTGTTGCAGAGATAGACCGTTATATTGCTATTGGCAAGTAATTCGGGACGAGGGGCAGCAGCCCCACAGGTTTTGTTACCCAAATGGCTTGTTACTTTGTGTTGAATTGTTTAGATTGGTAGCAAATAATCGTTTGCATTGACCCTATTTATCTTATTAATTTTATTTGGGTAGCATTGCAACTATTAATCAACCTGTGCAATTGTTCAGTCTCGCTCCTGGTGGTGAGCTCACTGCTTCAGTGTCATCTTTCACCTTTCACCGCCTCATGAGAGACTTTCACTTTCCAAGTCTAACAGAGTGGAGTGATTCTCTGAGGTCTCCTTTGTCAATCCTTAGTAATGAGGTACTGTCACTTAGTTCATACCCAGCTAGCTGTGTGATGGAGGAATCCCTGGTGAAGTGTATGTGATTTTACATCAGCTGTCCATGTGTGTACTCCGGATAGTGCCCTCATCAGCTGTCCATGTGTGTACTCCGGATAGTGCCCTCATATTTAGGAGGATGTTATGTGGAACATCAATCTTGTTCTGTCTGTGATGATTTATTAAGTATTTAAAAAATGTTAGGAATTGTATACTGTGGCTATTCTGGTATGGAGGGGCTTGTAATCTCTCCTTTGTGGGTGGTAGATTAGCTAGTTGGCTAATTCGGCTGGTATGTGAGTTTTGCAGCTGTTTGAGGTGTGGATTGCTCTGTGTGTGTGTGTGTGTGTGTGATGTTGGGTTAGATTGGATGAGGTAGGCCTATTTCTTCAGGGAAAGCCATTACCCACTAACTATGTACTATCCGAGCATGCCAAAGACTTTGACAATGATTAAAGCAAGAGAAGACGAAATGGGAGACTTGGCCTTGGCTAAATGAAAGCCTGATTGACAGAATTGATTTGATAGTCCTAGTCTTCAGTGTTCAGTGTTCAGTGTTCATATTGGTAAATTTAATAGTAAAGTTAAGAGTAATATCATTATTCATGTTAGGAGAAGTGGGACAACCAAATCGTGTGAATTAACCAATAATAGCATTGCTTAGCTGTCAATGATACCAATGTGATTCAGTAGTGACTTGCATGTTTGTGAAGAGAGAGAGCTCACAGTACTTACAGAGTGAGTGAGGAGTGGTCCCCTGCAGAAGTTGAGGGTGTTTCTGTTGAGCGTATCCATGGAGATCTGTTTCGCTAACCTAAATAAAAGTCTTGCCTCCATAACTTTTCGATGTGGTCACCTGGAGAGTGTGTGTGTGGTACATGTGTAAGGTTAGGTTAGGCAAGCTTTATCTAGAGAGGGAAAACCTCAAGCCAGAGGCAGAGTTCTAGGTATTTGTGTCTATGTACGTATGTATGTGTGTGTGTGGCTATTCTTGTGAGGAGGAGACTATTGACATTGGTCACACTTTGAACAGGTGTCGCACTATGCAGTTGTGGTGGTTGGTCGTCTGGGGTTACCAGTAGCATATGATCTGGTTGTGTAGTTGTCACTGAGAAATAAAGTTTTGTCTTTGACACATGCTCAGAGATTTACAGAGAAATTTGTTTTTGGATGCTACGTACGTATGTACTGTAGGGGTGAAGTGTTAGTACTATCACTGTGTGTGTGTGTGTGTGTGTGTGCATATGTGTTATGTAGGTGATTTGGGTGTGATGAGTGCTGTAGATGATGTGTGTGACGAGTGCTGCGGGTGATGTGTGTGACGAGTGCTGCGGGTGATGTGTGTGACGAGTGCTGCAGGTGATGTTTCCATTTAGTATTGCAAATGATACTGCGGACATTACGATTTACATCAACAGCCATCCATTCATCGATGGTTGTGACGTTATGGAGAGAGCCTGTCCTCTGTACAGTGGAGTGTGCTCTGTCTGTGTTGTCAGTGAAATTCCAGTTTGGGCTATTCACAGGAGGTTATGAGGTATTGGATGTGTGATTGTAGTGTTTACCTAATAAGGTATCAGCAAGGTATGAACAAATGTTTGGCACAAGTTTCACAGTGAGCTGTGACCTGGAATGCCTTTTCTTGGAGAATTTCTCTAGCGTTACACATCTAACTCAAGCGTTACACATCTAACTCAAGCGTTACACATCTAACTCAAGGGTTACACACCTACGTACGTATGTAACATTGTTCCTTTGGCTATTTCTGTGTTCTTCAAGACATGTTGGTGTGTGTATGGCCGATGTGTTCTGGTTGAAGGCTCGCACATCTGGTGTGCTGCACAAGAATGCATAGCAACAGACCTCACCCAATAGCTGTGTGCAGTGCTAACCATATCCATAAAATATGCATTCTTTTCTATTCACACAATTCCCCTATTCCCACACTGCTTATGGAATATCACTCCACCTCTGTTCTGATTTAACTGGTTATGTATGTGTGTTTGGATGTGAGTGTCATCCTTTTCACTGGCCTATTGGGTGGATGCATGTCCCGTGTGACTGGTGAAGCCGTACCTGTGCCCTCTGTGAATACATCTTCATTCATGTGGCATGACCGTGTGCATCTGTGTGTCTTTGTGTGTGTGTGTGTGTGTGTGTGTGTGTGTGTGTGTGTGTGTGTGTGTGAACACACATGTGTGCACGTAGTATGGACACTTCCCAATCTCTCCTATTGCTGCACGAACATAGACTGCTATTCATTGCAAGTTGATTTTCCTCAGACCTTCATTGTGGCATCCAGCCACCCTGCTTTCTCCATTGTCTGCTTTCATTATTTCTCTTACACTAAAGTCTACCATAGGATACTGCTGGAATAGATCTTGAGTCTCTCCAATCTACCGTTTGCTCATGTATTGTCTCCTAATGTCTGTATGCACACATGTGGTTCTCCCAGCCCCAGCTGTACATGTAGGTAGCTGCATCTAAAGGTACGTATGCTGCGAACGTAGTATGACTAGATATGTATGCGTGGTATTCAGCACTTGCGGCTCAGCTTTACTCCATTATGGGAGGAGGTCGGTGGGATCTGACCTGGCTAGCCTCTTAATGAGGTGACACTATCTGTATGGAGATATGCTTGCAGGAGGTGTGTGTGTGTGTGTGTGTGTGTGTGTGTGTGTGTGTGTGTGTGTGTGTGTGTGTGTGTGTGTGTGTGTGTGTGCGTATTTAGGTACAGGTATGTCGTTCATATGTGTATGGCAGTGTATGTCTCCCTTTGAGGTGCTCACTAAGCTGCTACTGCTTTGGCTCTCCTGTACCTGCTCTCCCTTGTTACCAGACATTCTGCCAGTGACCCTGTGTCCAAGGATGTGATCCGTGTCATTGATTCTCAATAATTGAAATGAACATGTAACTTACTTGAGTCCTGCAAGTCACATCCCAAATCCATTAGCTCTGACGAGGGTGTGTGACACATACTGCACAAGGCATACATTGTTCAGTGTAAGCCGCACTCTAGAGAAGGCTGTACAGAAGTGTGTAGACCTGTGTACTGTGTGTAGACCTGTGTACTGTGTATCTGTGAGTTACATATGTTCAAACAAAGAGAGTAAAGTGCTTGTGTTTCTCTCCCCATCCAGTGGCCCGGCCTCGGCAAAAGCAGATAACGAATTGTTTGTGATATCAAGCAACCCAGTGCCAGCTGAAGGCAACCCTCCTGGTAGAGGGAGATGGAGAGTGAGGAAACCTTTGAAGAGTGAGCAGCATCTGGGGCAACCACTAAACTTTGAGTCCAGCGATGACGATGATGTCACTTCCTGTGGTCACAGGCAAACAGGCAAACAAACCACAAACTTTTCCAAGAAAGGTGTACAGGGGAATGACTCAGGTGCTCAGTCTCCTAGGAAACAAATGGTTGCTAAGAAACCCAAAGACTTGTGGGCTGAGGTGGGCAGGAGTGGTGAAAATGGATTCCATGATGATCATTACTTGAGAGCCACCAAGAGAACGCTACCCAAGGTATGCTCTCTCCCATGTCTCTGTGTGTCCAGTTCATGTGTGGTTGGGTGAGTGCAAGAGTTGTTTGCATGTGTGTGTGTGAGTGTGTGTGTGTGTGTGTGTGTGTGTGTGTGTGTGTGTGTGTGTGTATGTGCGTGTGCGTGTGCGTGTGTGTGCATGTGTGAGAGTATGCGTTGGTGCATGCATGCATGCACATGTGGATGTTCCCACTATTGAGCACTTGTATGCATTTGTGATGGTGGTGGACTAGCTGCGAGATGCCACAGTAGAGGGTAATTGGGTGTCAGAGCTGGCACATTTCAGTATGCCTTGTGTGAGTGTTTGTCACTTCTTGTCAACTTGGTTTGTCGGTAGCTGCCCAAGACACTGGCAAACCGCAGTGCAACTCTCTTCTCAGCGGTGGAGGTGGCCCATCCAGGAGCTTCCTACAATCCTTCAGTTGATCAACACCAAACCTTGCTGGAAGAAGCAGCCAAGCAGAGAGAGCAGGAAATGAAGAAAGTCAAGAAAGTTAGAAGATGGATGAACGGACTGTCCAGCCTCAATCAATACGAGAGAGAGGTAGTCAATTACTTGCATGTGCTCCAACCACTCAACTTGAAAATTACTGCAACTAAAAGTGGGATGATGGGGGTGTGGTCCTGGAAGTAGGTGTGGTAGGGAGTTGATGTAGTATTGAATGGACAGTGGGTGTTGTAAGCAGTAGGTGTGGTCCTGAAGGGTGTAGTGCCAACTTGCAGGATTTCTCTCAGTTGAGTACCCTTGGTCTCTCAGCTGCACAGAGCTGCACATCACTGGTACATCTACAATAACTTGTGATTTATTAGCTCTCTCCTAAACAACGTTGTTGAAGAATTCACTTTCCAAGGAAAACTACGCACTCCATTGTTGATCTTACAGATATTGTTTCCCTAGCAACATTTCATGCCCAGGTAGAAGGTTATATCTCCATGGCAACACTGACTGAGGACACATCATAGTGGTTTGCGTTCCAACCAGCTGGAGAGGGTTGCTTGGCGGGGTGTGAGTGGGCAGTACTGGACCACAGGGGACTGTAGTCACCTAATTTGGGCATATGGTAACTGACATTAGCTTAAGGTGGCCACTCCAATCAGTGGATGTTTGATCAATGGACTATACCCAATACTGAGGGTATCCGAAACTTCTGTGTACTGTAGCACTCGCAACCCTCACCAGCACCCTCACAGACATCCTCACTGTGCTTAAGGCATCCTCTCCGTGTTCACAGGCACCCTCTCTGTGCTCACAGACATCTACTCCCAGGCATCTTCACTGTACTTAGCAATACTGTGTTTGGTACGTACACTCTACACTGAGATGGCAGAGTATAGCCAGCATCCATCGTGTGCTGTGGTTATAACATGCTGTGATGTGTGCACTCTCAACTCTCACCAGTGATAGCTTGGTGTGTGTTACTATAGGGTGTTTGGATGAAGGAGATATCAGAAGGGCTGTTTGAAGATTTACCAAGTGCTTCTGAGGACAGTGGGAGTGAACGTGACACTGTTGTGAGACGACCCATAAGAGCTGAGGACAGGAAAACTTCTAAACAGAGGAGAAAAGAACAGATGATTAAAACACAGGTGCTCATTTTTTCTGCACGTGTGTGTATGTGTGCCAGTGTGTGCCAGTGTGTGCCAGTGTGTAGTAACGTATATTGCTTTATTATTTTTATGTTTTTACTTAATGTACAATTTGTGTGTACTTGTGTGTTTGTATGTGTGTGTGTGTGTGTGTGTGTGTGTGTGTGTGTGTGTGTGTGTGTGTGTATGTGTGTGTGTATGTGTGTGTGTGTGTGTGTGTGTGTGTGTGTGTGTGTTTGTGTGTGTATGTGTGTGTGTATGTGTGTGTGTGTGTGTGTGTGTGTGTGTGTGTGTGTGTGTGTGTGTGTGTGTGTGTGTGTGTGTGTGTGTGTGTGTATGTGCGAGCGCATGTGTATAAATGTGTGTGCGGTTTTATTTTACTTGTTCACATGTGTGTTTGCATGGTTGTTACTAATGTTCAGGCTAAGGAACTGGAGGGAAGGAAAAGACAGCGTATCCGTAGTGCTGATGTGTTCAGATTGAAAACATTCAACCGAGAAATCAAGCAAAAAGAATCTGCTCTATTGAAGAAGAAGGATGCTAAGAAAATCCAGAAGAAGGAAGATGTGAGGAGAACACATCGTCTGGGAAGACTTAGGTATGGTTAGAGTGAGCTGTGGACTGAATTTCTCAAACTGTTAAGTTACCTGTGACTACTGCAGGTTTGTTGAGCCTCGTGTAAGTGTGAAGAGGGAAGTTGACATCCGGCGACCACTTCGTGTCCTCAAGGTGAGACTGTTGTGTGGTTGACTGTGCCCCTGCCAATGTTTACCTGTCACTTTGTTTGTGTGCATGTGCATATAGAGTGAAGGCAGCATCCTCCGAGACAGGTACAAGAGCCTTCAGAAGAGGAACATCATTGAGCCACGTCAAAGAGCTGGGTTAGTTGGACTGAATGCTGTCTGGTAGGGTTCATGTGTTGAATATCACATGTACTTAGTGAGCTTCTGTGTATCAATGTAGGAGAAAACGCAAGTATAAACTCAAGATTGTTGAAAGGCGCTCTTCTAGGTGAGTTACCGGTTCTTGCTATGTGGTCACGTTTGTGTTTTTACAGCCCTGTTGTTGCCTTTCGTACCTGTAGGATGCCTATGGATTGAGCCTAGATTTAAAAAACTCTGTTGGGGACTTTGTAATCGTGTCCGACGAGGTGGCCGAGTGGTTAAGGCGATGGACTGCTAATCCATTGTGCTCTGCACGCGTGGGTTCGAATCCCATCCTCGTCGCTTTTTGCCTTTTTTTTTTTTTTCTATCTAAACCTGTCAAGGATTCAAATGTACACAATAATTTGGCTTTTTATCACCTGTATTTATGCTGACAGTGTTATAAACTACACGAGAAATTATAGCTAAGTTATTTCTATAATAAATAAATGATGTAATACTGTGGTATGTTGATCTTGCATACATGTATAATGCACAGTATGTTTGGGTGCACTATATTCTCACAGCAATGTGATCACTTGACCAATTACTGAGCATAGGTACATCTTCAATAAACCAAAATCAGCTAGACTTAATGTTTCAGCCTCCTAGTCCTTCATTGGCTCTGCACAGTAAGGCGCAGTTGGCAACTACAAGTGTCATACCATAGATCCTGTATCTATGGCCATACCATGTCTCTAGTCATACATGCAAAGGTACTTATCTGCCAGTCCCTTCTATGCCATGATCAACAGCATCTATCAACACAATATTATGTCATTCACGACAAAATTAATGCTCTCTGTGCTATGCCATCACACTGATAATTCTTGTACAATGTACATTGTTTCAGAAATCTCTGCATGACCTGGTGTATTGGGATAGGTTTGTGGATGGCACAGGGTGCTGGGTTCACATCATGACTGGGTGTATGTAGTCCTTCCGTGCAGTGGTCACAAGAGAGCCTGTGAGAGTTAGAGATGGCAGTGATAGTGTGTGAAGATGACTGGTGACTGTGTGAGGGTGACTGATGACAGTGATGTGAGTGAGGGTGATTGGTGTCAGTGATAGTATGTGAGGGTAACAAGACGAATGAGGGTAAAAGATAGTTGACATTGAGTGAGTGTATATGCAGTGAGTACCAACTGTATGTACATATTAACATTACAATGTGCATGTACATTGCGCGCACCTCCATCACTGTCCTTGTGGAAGTAGTGGGATGGTAGACTGGGTACAAATCTCTTGTGGTCTATGTCATAGACCAACTGTTGCATTGGAGTCAGTCTGGAACCACAAGACAAAGTGTGTGCTAGGAACAGTAGAACGCTGCAGTGAACTCACTTCTTCATACTTGGGTCTGTGTAGTCCCGCCCAGTGAGACTAGATGTGTGAGGGTCCTCTAATCTTGATGAGTTCTTTGCTTTCAACAACCTCAATGTCAGCTTGTGGTAGTCCACTTCTCCTCCAGTCCTAGACCTGAGGGGATCGATAGTAGACGATTCTAGCTACACAAGTACGCACATTGTGAACCAACGGGTTCTAACAGCAACACTGGATGGAATCAAAGTACTTACGCTTCAATATGTTCATTCATGTCAGCTTGAGACAGAGCAAGGTCCAAGGAGCCACAGATACCTCTAGCCTCCTCTGCAGAAACTGTGCCCTTCCTGAGGGGATGTACACACATCAGATGAAAAGTAAAGTGAACACATTATATCCCCACAACAGAATGAGTTGATGGGTACACACAGTGTTCATAGTTACAGGAGCTGAGTAAAGGCAATAGTCACGCACAAGGTCTTGTCTGTTTCAAGGAAAGCCTTTCTCAACTTCATCAGTTGCAGGTCTTGTGAAGAGTCCATCCTATAGCAAGTGCATACATGTGAGCAGAACTCTAGCACCAATGTGTGTATGTACAGTGAGACATCACTTATCCACACCTCAGATATCCAGTTCCCTCACCTTCCACAGTAGTTTTTACTGAAACAAATCTGCAATAGTCCTACTGTACACTATACTACTGCTCCTTCATTTATCCAGTTCCCTCGCTTTATCCACAATTTTATCCAGAATGGATGTGTACGGATAAGTGAGGTCTGACTGTACACCATACACATGGTCCCCCCACACAGCAGATCACAATGACACACTTACTTGAGTAGTGTTCGCTGCAGCAAGACATTCTGCATTGAAGAGGCAACTGTTCCAGGATCAGTTCTGTTTGCAGCAGTTGGTTGGAGATGGCACACGTCAACACTGTGATAGGAGAATGCAGTGCGGATGGGCATCAACACACACCAAACATTGAAATAAACACATACACATGGCCAGATGGCGTCTAAATGCATGAACACACACAGAACCACACCACACACATACACACACACACACACACACACACACACACACAGATACACACAGACACATACACACACACGCACGTGCACATGTGTACGCACACATGCACACACACACATGCACAATGGGCTCACTTGTGAGACACAATGGGGTAGTCTAAAGCACTACCCATGGGTTTCCCAGCAGCTGGGATGTCAGCATCCACAGGAGGCTTCCCCTTGTACTCCTCCATCTAAGGAAGAGAGCATGTCAGACACAAATGCACACTTGTGTTATGTGCATATATTATTATGTACATACATACGTAGGTAACGTAAGTACATAACAAGTATGTACTTAACTATATACACATAATATACGTACATACAGTATGTACATGTAGATACGTATATACACAAATGCATATTGCATGTGTCTACAATGTACACAGTTGTAAAGCACACACAATGCAATTATTATTGTTAGATACAGGGGAGCAGATACATTCCACCAAACCAACTGGTAGATAAGATTATGGTAGAAAAAAAGGAAAAATGTGTCTGGGTGAGATTCGTACCCATCCTCTCAGAGCCTATACAGCCCAGCCACCTAGCCACCCATACCAGCCCATCTTACCTTCCTACACTGAACTGACCTGCTCTGAGATGTTCTGCTCCTCATCAAATCCCAAGTGAAAGTGTGTGCTCTTATTGTCTCTTCTTCTTGTGTGTCTCTCAGTGTTGACTGGGCCCTTCACTGCTTGGCTGCCACTAGCACGGTAGGAGTCCTGCATGCACATGCAAACGTACGTGATTGAAAATCAGAAATTCACCACAACCAGTCAACATACGCCTAGTGGTACACAAACTAGGACACATAATTTTACTTACAATGTACAGTACACACAATTATATGAAATCCCCTCTGATTGCTTGCCACATGCGGCACTCATGTTCCCATTGGGGTGACTTTGAACAGGGTTAGGTGCCAACCCCAATCTAAATTCATTTTCATGGATAGTTTTGTACAGTATGCGCGGATATGAAATGTTAACGCAGAATGTACGTAGCTTTATGTAATACATGCCACAGGGCTGTTTGAAACTCTAATGGGCAGGAATTGAACTGGGCGAGGCATCTTGTGCATACAGCATGTACTTTGCATACTGATGAAACCAGGATGCCACTGTGGGACAATGGTACACATCAATGGAGAAGTTCTGACCTGTGATTCACTGTGACCTAGTTGTCTAGTTGGGTTTGGCAGGGCATCGTTGCTCTCCAGATGTCTGTAAGGAAGCTTAGGTGGCACAGCTGGCTCTACAGGCCTTGTACCACAACCCTTTCCTTGGTAGGACGACCTCATGACTACGTGGAGACAGAGAAAAGGGACAGAAATGTTCGGCCAGTGAACATAGCACTCTACCATTGACCACACTCAACCGATAAGCACCAGAAACAAGGCTCAAACTGAAGTTACTCATTTCAAAGCTAGACAAGAAGAACGGCCCACGATCCTACCTGTAGTCAGTGGGTCCTTAGTCTCTCGACAGGTCAAAGTGACTGCTAGTTCATTGTGTCTAGCCTAATGGGGAGAGGGGAGTAGGGGAAGGGGTGTTGGTGCGAGGTAAGGGTAGATGATGAAGGGGATGATTTTGCAAACCTGGTTCTCCTTCATGTTTGTCAGTCGATCAGACTCTCTCTCTTCCATGTTGTGAGGATGAAAGCAAGATCTGTTGGTTGTGAATCCCCAGGACAAGGTAGCATCAGGGATCTCTGGAAACACCTGCAGAGAAGTACACACCATTCAGAGACAAGCACCTGATGTTTCTCCTGTTACATCTCCCTATGAAGCTTGTGGTAGAACACTTCACACAGCTCTGTGAGTGATCATGAATGAAGAATGGGCAAAGCAGGCAAACATATGTACATGTATGTACATGTGTGAATTGAAGCACAAGGCTCTTAAAAGATTGTCGTTAGAGGCAAATCCCATTGTTTCAATAGCACTCTACCTTTCCACCGGGAGGAGGTGGTGCAAAATCCTTTACTGGGACACGATGAGCACTGTCCTTCACATAATCTGTGTGTAAGAAGGAGGGTGTGAGTGTGAGGTGTGTATCCCTTCATACACACCCATTTGATAAAACTGAATCACCTTCATAGTAGACCGAGCCCCCCTCATCCCTGGCTGTGCCAAACTACAAATGTACACAAGGATGCACATTGGGTCAAGTACGCGAGAGCAGGCACACAGGAGTGAGCCAGATACAAACAAAGGCACACATATTATTATCAAACATGAATAATAATATTAATATCACGATGCACATACGTACATACTGTAAGTACAACAGGAACACACAAGTGCACACAAGTGCTGTCCTGGGTTGTACTGGGTGCCTAGAATAACAGCTATGTATGTTGGGTTGAATAAGCTCACTGAACTGAGCCGTACTACCCATAAAGTATGTACGTATGTACGTATAATAGGAATGGGGACTCACCTCAAAATGAGTTGAAGTTTGATACTTTTGTCCAGTGAAGTTCTCTGTAAATGGAATAAACAGGTGAAGGTGTAAGCATGGAATCATACAACAGGTAACGACCTTGGTGAACTCACCAGAGACTGTGCCGGGACTTAGGGACTAGAAAAAGTAGGATAGCTAATATACTATACTGAATAGTGTTGTGTGCGTGGTAGAGGTGGGGACTTTACTCACAGCGCTGTCTTTAGATGTGAAGTCCTTTCTGTTGATTGATTCAAACCTCTCTGTTGCCTTCTCATCAGTGACATTGTAGTCACCTTTTCTAAACACACACGATAGGTCTTGATCACCTCCAGGTTTCTCCTCGTGTACCTGCTGTGAATCTGGCTTTCCTAGTTCAACTGATCCCTCTGAATCAACAAAGTTCTTTTGTGTCTCTGTCAACATGCTGTTGAGTACAGAGGAAGGATGTAATGATATGGATATTTATTCATAAGCACATAAGTCTTCCTTACATGCTCATATACGCATGCATGCATACATGCACATGCCTGCACACACACACACACACACACACACACACACACACACACACACACACACACACACACACACACACACACACACACACACACACACACACACACACACACACACACACACACACACACACACACACACACACATGCACACACACACACATACACTAACACATACACACATGCACACACACATACACTAACACACACATGTATGCACACACACACATACACTAACACACACATACTCTAAGGAATCACTCCCAAGAGTGAAATGAGTAGACTTTTGGTAGCCTGTGGTTTTGTTCCTCCTCCCAACTCTCTGTCCAGTTACCTTCGCACCATCCAACCATTCCCTGTAAGACTACATTCCACATGAATGCAAAACGAACAAAATAAAATGCACAAGCACAAACAATCAAGCACACACACACACACACACACACACACACACACACATACACACACACACACACACACACACACACACACACACACACATACACACACACACACACACACACACACACACACACACACACACACACACCTTGGAACCATCAAAGTCGCTGCCATAGACTGATGAAGATGTCTGTTCACTTAGAGCGTACTTGGGATTACAGTCCTAGGAATGAACACAAATGTATGCACAATATACAATACAAAACACGCCACTAGTTAGTATAATAACATAATAAAATAATTATAATAATATATTCTCTCTATATTATGTAGATGCTAATTATATTCACATTATGAAACTCGGTAATGGCCCTACACAATGACTTGGTTGCAAAATGATGTAGATCATTCTTTAATGCACGATGGGCGATGGTGTATGGCGTTGATCAGTGAAGATTAGATGTAAAGGTAGCTCCTTACACTGATGTGTAGGCACACACACTTGCGTAAGGTAAAGTGGGGTGACTTGAAATGGCGGGTGATTTGGAACAGTCTGGCCTAGCAGTGTCAACCACGAGCTACATCTATTATTTCTCATGTGTATTGTCTCCATGAAGGGGCAGTTTGGCAGTAGTAAGGATAGCTCGAGGGATAGCTGGACAACTTACGTAACTACAACACAAGTTACTGATCCTGTTCAAAATAATCATCATGTTCCGAATTACTCCCCTTTACTTTACCTATTAGCATGCCCAAATGCACAGATATTGCCGGGAGCAATGTATCCATGAAGTGACATGCTAGACCTGTTCGTATACTTCCACAGCTTACCGTCCAGTGGTTCTCGTGGGCCTCCTTTGGCACAACCAGCCCCTTCTGTAGATGAGGGAGATGACATTCATTGATGCACAGCACTTCTATTCAGCGACCTCAACAATACACTAAGTATACACAGGTGAAAAAAATGCTTACGTATTGATACGGTTTGGTCGTGAAATCGTCTTGAAATAAACTTGTAGACTTATCCTTGCTAGAACCAAAACTGATGCTTGTTTTATGCTGAGGAAAGCGAGATAGGAAGTCAGGTGAAAACACGCCTACAGACTATACAGTTTCTATTCTCTCACTTGCGCAGAGGAGTCCCAATGCACCGCTGCCTTAGTTTCTCCAACTTTTCCAACAAATGGGTCCTAATGGTACAAAATAACCACTTGTGCGCGAAATTCTTAGTGACATCATAGACAAGGCTTATGGTTACGTGGACATTTACTTTGAAAGAATCACGCGCTGTGCTTCTAGGATCATAGGGGGAATCATAAACCATTCCTTTCACTAGAACATTGTCCTTCTTCAATTTTCTCGACTGCAACTCAGCTTCAACGAGACGCTGGGGCCCGTACAATTTTTCACTCTTCCTTTGCAGATTGTCATCCATTTTATTACGTTACTTAGTAACACGGGTGTAGCACGTGACTACAGTATAGCTGCTATGCATGATAGGCGTGCAAATCATGCATGGCACCTACTGTACACATTCACGTATAAATACACCGGCCTGGTATGTAAATATTATAAGAGATCAAATGCTCCTGTATAATATTTTGCTTTTATTTCCTCTGTGAGGATTACCTGCACTTTGTCTGTTTATAATGCCGCCCAGCTGATCCAGTGCTTCTGTTTCAGTCCGGGCCACTGATGCCGGGATATCAGTGATGGTACTCCCTTTCTTGCTGTGATAAATATCTTACCATTATTAGAATCAGTCTTAGTCTCAGACTCTGTTAGTATCCGATGTTACCACTGAGTTGAACATTACATATTACTTTACAAGCACAAAACTTTGCATATATTTGACAAATACAATCCACATGAAGCTGTATTTCTGCAAAACTGAAGACATTTGAAACATGTCAAGTGAACTCCTCCTCTGAGTACATGCCGGCAGTTCTGTGATGCAGGAGAGGAAAATGAAGTCATTGACAAGAGGAAATTGTCAACCAAAAAGAATATAATATTGTTCAAATGTCTAAGCTGGATAGAATATTATACAGTTTGCATTTATGAATTTGTTGCAAGTTGCATTTAGCTACAGTAACGTTCAGCTTAAATTCTTGTATCAGGGATTAAGTACTATAGTTCTGCTGCCAGGCCCTCCAATCTAAGTCTGACAAAGTTGAATTTAGAATTATCAGGAACCAGAAGCCGAAGGCATTTAGATGTTATAATATTATGGTCTTCAATGTCTGCAGTATATCTTTAGTTGAGTGCACAACAGTAATCAGTGTGTTAGTATTAACACTCTAGAAGCAGGGTTAAACCTGGTAACGCAACCTGGGTTCAGCCCACTTTTTTCATCATCTGAACGCGTTAACCCGGGCTCAACCCATTTTGTAGGGTCCTTGTGAAAGGGGTATAATATGTATGGACTAAGTACAGTAAGGCCACACAAAGTTAATAATATGTTTCTGGTCTTGTACATCTTTGAAAATTGACCAGGCCACCAGGGTTTTTATTTTTATTTTTTTTCAATCTAGTCATTGAAAAAGGCATTTATGCAAATATTATATTCCTTAATCTGTGAACAGATGCTATTAATGCTACAACAATGCTGAATTGAAACAAGTTGAAAGATGATACAAACCTATACAGCACAATTAGATGGGGAGTGCATGTCTGTATGGAACCAGACAGCCTCTAGTTCCACAATAACACAATGGTTGTGCATGTGTTCATGCTGAAAACACATGCTTTACTTGATATTTTATCATAGTAATATTTTGGTCAGGGTTTGAACCCAGCATGCTAACTGACTATTCTTTTTAAAAAAATATTTTTCTTTTTTCACCTGAAAAAAATGACCAGGAAGGGGACCAGAAACTTAAAATTAACTTTGTACGGCCTAAACTTTTCAATTTTAATTTTATAGGATAGGGTTAGGGTTTGGGCCCGGTTAGGTCCCAAAGGGGGTAACATTGAATTTCCTTAGCCTAAAGTTACCCCGCTGGGGGTGGGGTTAGGGTTTAGTATTGATGAAACGATAGGGGGGCAACTTACGGCAGGGGACCATCCACGGCATCACAGATCAACATGACGCAGGTTGCGGGGGTCCCCCTCCTTGCTGCTGCTCATAATATCCCGTCAGTGACGATACGCGATACTCGATAGAACGCCATGGGGGAACGCGACTTAGTAATAGGCGTGGACGTAGGTGGAACGAATACTGATGTAGCTATTATGCGCGGGGAGGCTGTCCTGTCGCAAGGAAAACGACTCACATCTCAAGTAGACGTAACGTCGGGCGTCGTCTCAGCCATTGAGGCGGCCATTGGCGAACTGGAGTCGAAGAACGATCTCCAGAAGACAAGGAGTGTGGCAGAGAGAGTGTCGCGAGTTAACATAGGAACGACTCACTTCATCAACGCTGTTATCCAGAAGAAGGGCCTAGCTAAAGTGTCTGTTGTTCGTGTGTGCGGTACAGCATCTACCGCTCTCCCCCCATTTACCAACTTCCCGCCAGACCTCTCTGATGTTGTGAAGTGTTCCGTCCATTTCGTGAAAGGAGGATACGAATTCAACGCAAGCGAGATAGATTCGATTGACGAAGAAGAAATTAAAGCTTGCTTTTCAGCTCTTCGCGACCGCGGTTGCAGAAATGTAGTCATTTGTGGTGTTTTCTCGCCAGTGAAGAGTGATCAGGAGAGACTCGTTGTCGAGCTGGCCAAGAGTGTACATCCCGAGGCTAGCTACACGCTATCCCATCAGGTACCACAATGTCATACAGTGTGAAAGTGTATGCCTGTGGAACTGTGATGAACAGTTTGACAGTACATGGGTTTTTGACATTGTTCTGTTACGGTAGTATAAATGCATTCATTGTATTAAGTCTCGGGTTCTGAGTAACAACATCTATAGGCCTGGTTTGATAGTTTCCTCCTCTGCAACTGCATGTCACTGTTTGGTACAGTTAAATCTGAACACTTACTGTCAGGTAGAAAACCAGACGGTCATTGAGTTATTATAGCTGGTCAGGATATATATTAAGTGGTATACGACCATTCATTGATGGAGTTTTAAAAAATAAGTCTTGGGTCATGCAGAATCACTGGATTAATGATTGATGTCATTGCCAATATGTTTGTCAGTGACTTCATGAAATTAAACAATTAATTTTGTACTCACAGCTAAATCAGGTGTTCTGCCAAGTTTAAATGATGTAATTCACCAAAACCAAGCAAGTTTGAAATGTTTTCATAAAATACATAAAACGAACGTCTGAATCAAATTTAATTATTTAATAATATTTTACTAATGTCTTTAATTAATTTACTTTATGTTGCATGAAACGGTAGCTGGTATACGTATGTGTTAAAGTGTTTTGCATTATAATAGCATCATAACATAGCTGGATTATTGCAACCTGACCATGTAACTGTGCTCACCCTCCTTGCCATATCCCTCCTTGCTCCACCTCCTTGCCCCATCATCCTTGGCACAGGTGGCTCACTTGGGACTCCTGGAGAGGGAGAACGCTGCCATACTCAACGAAGCACTTAAACCTCTCAGTAGAGTGACAATGATCAGCTTTCCAGGATGCTCTGAAGAGTTTGAAGTTGTCCTGTCCACTCTATCTGACGCAGAATGATGGCACATTGATGAGGTGATTCGTCTATCAGGGTTCTATCCAGTGGGGGGGGGGGGGGAAGCTTCCACCCCAAACTCCCCAGCTTCCACCCCAAAAAAATTCCAACTGCAATCCAAAATATTATGGAATAGGCCCTACTTGAGTGTCAAAATTTACCTTGAATGATCTAAAATGGCCTCAAATACAACCTTGTATAACCAAATAACTCAAATTTTCCCTCTAGTTAAGTACTTATACTCCTGCACTCCATAATATATCCGGTCGTGCACAAACACACACACACACACGCATACACACACACACACACACACACACACACACACACACACACACACACACACACACACACACACGCACGCACGTACACACATGTGTGCACATGTACTTATACACACAGGCACTCATTGTATTACTATAGAGAAGGCCCTATTTGAGTGTGAAAATCAGCCTTGAATGGTATAAAATGGCCTCAAATGCTACATTTTCTCACCTAAAAACTCGAATTTTCCCTGGGGGGGCATGCCCCCAGACCCCCCTAGTTTCATACGTATATATACCCCTGCACTCCATATACATATCTGCATGCACCTCTATTATCACAGCACTGCATGTGTTTTATAGATGTCTAGGATACCACATAATACATGTACCTGACCCCCTACTATACTTTGTAAGTACTCCCCCCCCCCCCCCCCCCCCATCACCCTACTATATACATACAATACATGCATCAAATCTATATGCATATCTTGCGCGCAGTCATTCACTGTAATACTCAAGCTTCCCCCCCCAAAATTTTATTCCTAGATAGAACCCTGTCTATGGTTGTAAGATGCTACCATGCACCTTAGACCTTAGGCCAGGTTTTATCAATTTTTGCTTTTGGTTGATGTGGTGTGGTTGTGGTTGGCACCATTACACCACCAAAGCATACCGGAAGTAACTTTTTAGAGCAATGACATACAGCCAAAATTCCTATTTAATTTGCCATTTTGTTTTAAATTTGCTCATCCCTACAATACTACCCTATAGACTCCATATTATCTCCAGTAACAGGAGGTGAGCTACACATGTTAAGGGTTGAGCTGAACTTCGAATTCTTGACAAATACTTCAAAGAGAGGATTCCAAAGCTTTGCATGCACGTGTATTGGAATGTTCAAGATTCTTGGTTTGGTGTAGAGTAACACAAAGGCATACTTAATATTCATAGTCATGCCAGTGCACAAGATATTCTGACTTCCAAAGAGTCCAAACTGCTTCTAGATGGTCAATGTAACCTTGTGAGAATGCTAACTAGATAATACGGAGAAGACAACATTGATTTATGGGCATAGTAGCCAGACCTTCCCTCCATACTCTTATCGCTCTGGTGGGCTTGGCTAATGTTATGGTCAGTGGGCCTCATCAGTGGGTGGGGTTCAATGCTCTCATCAGTGGATGGAGTCCAATCCCCTCATCAGTGGGTGGGGTTCAATGCCCTCATCAGTGGGTGGGGTTCAATGCTCTCGTCAGTGGGTGGAGTCCAATCCCCTCATCAGTGGGTGGGGTTCAATGCCCTCATCAGTGGGTGGAGTTTAATGACATTATTTACTCATCTTTCCAGTTCCGCTCTTACCAGGGAATTCCCCATCTTCACCTTCTCCTCTGGTGCCACCAACAGCATGCGAGGAGCCATGTGGTTGTCTGGACTGATGAATGCCATAGTGGTTGATATCGGAGGAACCTCTACTGATGTTGGTGTTCTCAAGGATGGGTTCCCAAGAGAGGCATCAACATTGAGAGAAGTGTGTGACAGCATATTATCAGTTGATGTGGTTCACTGTCATGCGTGTGTGTGTGTGTGTGTGTGTGTGTGTGTGTGTGTGTGTGTGTGTGTGTGTGTGTGTGTGTGTGTGTGTGCACAAGATAACACAATACATGGCCATTATCGATTGATGTGGTTCATTGTTTCAGGCCTGGCTATGGGTTGGGCTGGGATCACGTGTTATTCCTACACACCTCACTTCCCCTTACCTGTACACCTCACTTCCGCTTACCTGCACACCTCAACCCCCCCTTACCTGCACACCTCACTTCCCCTTACCTGCACACCTCACTTCCCCTTACCTGTACACCTCACTTCCCCTTACCTGCACACCTCAACCCCCCCCTTACCTGCACACCTCACTTCCCCTTACCTGCACACCTCACTTGCCTTTATACTCAGGTGGGTGGAGTTCCAGGAAGCTTTCGCCTTCCAGACATTTCCAGCATTGGACTGGGAGGAGGTTCAGTTGTGAATATTCTCCAGGAAGAAGGAAGAAAGGTGAATGCTTTACTTTTCTTTAGTATTTTAGCGTATTTGGGTATTGTTGGTTGTGACCCATTTGCTACTGACACACCCACAGTGTGCTCTGCTCTGTGCACAGTGATACACCCACAATGTGCTCTGCTCTGTGCACAGTGACACACCCACAGTGTGCTCTGCTCTGTGCACAGTGACACACCTACAAACTGTTTACTGTGATTGATGGTTGCTAGGTATATATCCATTGATTCTAATCAGTCTTATAAAAATACACAAAGAAACTCATGCAAATAGGTGCTGAAAGCATTGCAGATATTCAATGATTGTTGAAAGATCTTGATAAGCATTACCTCATCTTGCACAACCAAACCTTCTTGTTCTCATCATATCTGATGGCAAACAGAGCAGGTGTTTTGCTCCACAAGACTATGCTGTATTGCACATCACTTCGAAGTACATCACACAAATCAATGTTTTGAATGTCAAACCTCATTCAGTGATACTCCACACCCTCCTCTTGTAGGTGACAGTGGAGGTTGGACCCTTGAGTGTTGGAAGTGGCTTGTTTGAAAGAGCCAAGTCGTTTGGTGGTGATGTTTTGACAACCACTGATGTTGCCATGGTAGCAGGTGTGGCTGATCTCCTCCCATCAGCTACACCTCCCAAGCTGTCTCCAAGTTTAGTGTATCGAGTGATGCAAGAAATCCACAAGAAGTTGGAGATTGTGATTGACAAAGTGAAGGTTGGTGGTTTGGAAATGTTAATAGTGAATGCCTTATTGAGAGCTGTTTCTTGCAGACAGAACAAGAGGATGTCCCTGTAATTCTTGTCGGGGGTGGAAGCATGCTAATAGACAGTTCTCGTCAGCTTAAAGGAGTGTCCCAACTGATCCGACCGCCTCACTATGATGTAAGAAATGTACTGAACAAGCTATGATATACGCACATGCACACACACACACACACACACACACACACACACACACACACACACACACACACACACACACACACACACACACACACACACACACACACACACACACACACACACACACACACACAACACTCCTGTCTGCAGGTGGCTAATGCTGTGGGAGCAGCCTTGGGACAAGTCAGTGGTACAGTAGACCACATTGTCACTATTGACAGAGAACATCCTGAGGAATCCAGAGCAGAGAAGTTGAAGGAGTCAAAACAACTGGCAATAGAAGCTGCTGTCACAGCTGGTGCAGACAGGTCCACAGTCACCATTGTGGAGGTGACAGAGGTCCCTGTACCGTATGTTGGATCCACTGGTGTGGCATCCAGGATGAAGGTGAAGGCTGTAGGTGACCTCAGAGGAGACAGCTGTGGAGAGAAGGTGGCAAATGGGGACATAAGAACAGGACAAAGTGTAGGAGAGGTAATTACCCTCCGAACAAATAGCCTGTTTCCATACATTGACAATTAAAAGTTTTTAAATGTCATTGTTCACTGAAGGGTAAATCCAAAGAGATTGGGGATTCCCCTTATTGGCCCTTCCCATCAGCTCACATTGAATCTCTGGATAAGGAAG
>CAUJGJ010000263.1:1473899-1533899 GCA_963170055.1 Halisarca cf. caerulea | reverse complement strand
AGCATTGTCAAGTACATTATGACAGCTTCATGCACAGATGCTCATGTGTACACAAGGCTAATGCAACTTATACTGCAGGAGTTGCTGACAAGAGTGCACTGCAGGAGTATATCAGATTGCCAATTTTCACTCATCATCAACTGTACAGTCACCTATTGGATGTACACGTCCTTTCCCGTCCGCGCTAGTATTTTCGCTAGCGGCAAGCAGGAGTATAGATAGTCCATGAATCATTGATCCACTAGTACTGTAGGGGCAGCTGGAATCGAAACGGGGATTCGATCCCCGATGTGCACTCAATTAGTTAAATTTTAGCTACAAGGCGTTCAGTGTTCAACAATGGCGAATGTGGGGGAACAGGACCTCGTGATTGGCGTGGACGTTGGTGGAACGAATACTGATGTAGCTGTTATGCGCGGGAAGGCTGTCCTGTCGCAGGCAAAACGACTCACATCTCGAGACGTAACGTCGGGCGTCGTCTCAGCCATTGAGGCGGCCATTGGCGAACTGGAGTCGAAGAACGATCTCCAGAAGACAAGGAATGTGGTAGAGAGAGTGTCGCGAGTTAACATAGGAACGACTCACTTCATCAACGCTGTTATCCAGAAGAAGGGCCTAGCTAAAGTGTCTGTTGTTCGTGTGTGCGGTACAGCATCTACCGCTCTCCCACCATTTACCAACTTCCCGGCAGACCTCTCTGATGTTGTGAAATGTTCCGTCCATTTCGTGAAAGGAGGATACGAATTCAACGCAAATGAGATAAATTCAATTGACGAAGAAGAGATTAAAACTTGCTTTTCAGCTCTTCGCGACCGCGGTTGCAGGAATGTAGTCATTTGTGGTGTTTTCTCGCCAGTGAAGAGTGATCAGGAGAGACTCGTTGTGGAGCTGGCCAAGAGTGTACATCCCGAGGCTAGCTACACGCTATCACATCAGGTAGGCAACTGTGTGCAATCATAAGGTGTAACTCGTGATGGGTGTAATCATACATACATGCGAAGTATAGACTCTGAGGCATTTTTGCATAATATTATGGTATGTGCATGTGTATGTACTTTGCTTGTGGTAGCAACATATCGTTTAGTGTGTGTTATCACCCTCCTTGCTCCACTTCATCCTCTCCAAAGGTGGCTCACTTGGGACTCCTGGAGAGGGAGAACGCTGCCATACTCAATGAAGCACTCAAGCCTCTCAGTGGACTGACAATATCAGCTTTCCAGGATGCCCTGAAGAGTTTGAAGTTGTCCTGTCCACTCTATCTGACGCAGAATGATGGCACGTTGATAAGGTAATTCCTGCATAGAGGGGGAAGTGCTATGTGTTGTCTAGAGCAAGCCATTTTAGTGTTGTTAATGAATTGTGATGTACTGTTCACAACATGGTGATGAAATTCAGACAGATCAGTCACGCCCAAGTCAGCTGACCAACCCCAGTCTTGCGAACTGGCTGATGCATATGAGAAATGGGTTGGAGGATTGTGTGTATTACAGCAGTAATGATTTTACTTTGCTCGCCTCACAGGTTTTATTTACTTAGGTATGTACTTTGCCATTTTTTAAAATTTGATGGAAATTGTAACTCAAAACTTCAATAATTATTATTGAAATGTTTTGAGCTAATATTTAATCTCTAGAGACATTTAGATTTCTAGCAGGATTATATCTGATTCAGTGCTCACTTATGGGGACAAGCACTGCCCCAGTCAGGACTTGGGACAGAAATTTAAAAATCAGGACAATCCCGCCTAAATCGGGATGGCTGGATAGTCTGTAGTTGTGTTTGCCCATCTCCCAAGCAGAAACTGTTTGTTAAGTCGGTTGTGTGTTGAATTTCATTCATTCAGTGATTACAAATAATGCGCAATAGAACCTGGTATGAGGTATTCTGAGCTATAAAGCACTTGATGTGAATGATTGATTTAATGGTGGAATGTTATATTATGATTTCTTCACTATGGTGAGTGCAATGCCATGATCAGTGGGCGGGGTACAATGCCACGATCAGTGGGCGGGGTGCAATGCCATGATCAGTGGGCGGGGTGCAATGCCATGATCAGTGGGCGGGGTGCAATGTCACGATCAGTGGGTGGGGTGCAATGCCATGATCAGTGGGCGGGGTGCAATGTCATGATCAGTGGGTGGGGTGCAATGTCATGATCAGTGGGTGGAGTTCAATACCCTCATCAGTGGGTGGAGTTTAATGACATTATTTACTCATCTTTCCAGTTCCGCTCTTACCAGGGAATTCCCCATCTTCACCTTCTCCTCTGGTGCCACCAACAGCATGCGGGGAGCCATGTGGTTGTCTGGACTGATGAATGCCATAGTGGTTGATATCGGAGGAACCTCTACTGATGTTGGTGTTCTCAAGGATGGGTTCCCAAGAGAGGCATCAACATTGAGAGAAGTGTGTGACAGCATATTATCCGTTGATGTGGTTCACTGCCATGCATGTGTGTGTGTGTGTGTGTGTGTGTGTGTGTGTGTGTGTGTGTGTGTGTGTGTGTGTGTGTGCAAGTGTGCATGTGTATATGTGTGTGTGTGTGTGTGTGTGTGTACGTGTGCGTGTGTGTGTGTGTTGATACAAGTCCATACATCTTAGCAAAAGGTTTGTAGTTGTAACATAACCGAGGTACGTAAACTCAGTTGCCCATACTATAGAAAGCACCATCACGGTGGCAAATATTCACAGTAAGAAGAGAGGACTTTAACGCATAAGGACACACCTACTAAAGCTAGGGTAGGTAAAATTTACTAGCCATGTTAACCAGAGACAAAGCATCGCTGTTTTGCCAATGTGCTATGAGGCCTTTTCTGGGAATTCCGCCTTTCATCAGTAGCACTGGGCAGAGCAGTAATGAATGTTCCTTAGAAATCTTCAGTGAACACCTAGATTAACACCAAGTACTGGTTTGTTAGCAGGTCTAGGTTATCGACAAAAGGTGTGATGGGAGGTTTCTAAGGAACATCCGTTACTGCTCTGCCCAGTGCCACTGATGAAGGGTGGAATTCCCAGAAAAGGCCTTATAGCACATTGGCAAAACAGCGATGTTTCGTCTCAGATTTTCGTGGTTAGTACATTTCTATCTACCCTAGCTTTAATTGGAGCTTTTTAGAAGTTAAGAACAGAATTTGGTGAAGATGTCTGTTTAATACCATCTAGCGGTTTCGGATTTTCCTTGACCAATCCCATGATGGGAGGTTTCCAAGGAACATCCGTTACTGCTCTGCCCAGTGCTACTGATGAAGGGTGGAATTCCCAGAAAAGGCCTCATAGCACATTGGCAAACAGCGATACTTTGTCTCTGGTTAACATGATTAGTACATTTTCTCTACACATCTCTTCCTTATGCTCAGGTAGGCGGAGTTCCAACCAACTTTCGTCTGCCAGATGTTCCCAGCATTGGAGTGGGTGGAGGGTCAATTGTGAACATTCTTCAGGAAGAAGGAAGAAAGGTGAGTGCTCTAGCATCATGACCCGCCATCTTACTTCTAAACCTCATTCAGTGATACTCCACACCCTCCTCTTGTAGGTGACAGTGGAGGTTGGACCCTTGAGTGTTGGAAGTGGCTTGTTTGAAAGAGCCAAGTCGTTTGGTGGTGATGTTTTGACAACCACTGATGTTGCCATGGTAGCAGGTGTGGCTGATCTCCTCCCATTGGCCACACCTCCTGAGTTGTCCCCAAGTTTAGTGTATCGAGTGATGCAAGAAATCCACAAGAAGTTGGAGACTGTGATTGACAAAGTGAAGGTCGGTGGGTTGGATATGTTTAATAGTAAATGCCTTATTGAGAGCTGTTTCTTTGCAGACAGAACAAGAGGATGTCCCTGTAATTCTTGTCGGGGGTGGAAGCATGCTAATAGACAGTTCTCGTCAGCTTAAAGGAGTGTCCCAACTGATCCGACCACCTCACTACGATGTAAGAAAAGAACTGAACAAGCTATGATATATACACACACACACACACTACTCCTGTCTGCAGGTGGCTAATGCTGTGGGAGCAGCCTTGGGACAAGTCAGTGGTACAGTAGACCACATTGTCACTATCGACAGAGAACATCCTGAGGAATCGAGAGCAGAGAAGTTGAAGGAGTCGAAACAACTGGCAATAGAAGCTGCTGTCACAGCTGGTGCAGACAGGTCCACAGTCACCATTGTTGAGGTGACGGAGGTCCCTGTACCGTACGTTGGATCCACTGGTGTGGCATCCAGGATGAAGGTGAAGGCTGTAGGTGACCTCAGAGGAGACAGCTATGGAGAGAAGGTGGCTAATAAGGACATAGGAACAGGACGAAGTGTAGGAGAGGTAATTACCCTCCAAATTAGTAGCCTGTTTTGATAGACTAACAATTGAAAATTATTTATGTCATTGTTCACCAAAGGGTAAATCCCAAGTGATTGGGGATTCCCCTAATTGGCCCTTCCCATCAGCTCACATTGAATCCCTGGATAAGGAAGCTGGTCTATCAGAGCCAGATGTTGGTAAGACTTGAGATATTAAATTGTGTGAATGGGAACCATTTTTTGTACTTTCCCTCTAGACCATGCTAAGGGCCTGTGGACACTCTCTGAGCATGACATTGAGTGTTTGGCCATTGGAGCTGGCATACTGGGATGTGGGGGTGGGGGAAGTCCCTCTATAGGAAAACTCCTGGCAACTCAGGCAGTTCGAGAAGGGAAGCAAATCCAAATTAAAAATCCATTCCGGTTAGTTTTTCCAGGTTCAGCAAGAGCAGAGTTTTCATCTAGTATAGATGATTTTAATGACTTGCCATTCAGAGTATTGCTAGGAAATTTACGCAAAGAATGATGCACACAGAGAAATTCTTGTTGAGTATTACAAAAACAATGTACAAATTGAGAATTTGCTACCATCTTTTAGTAGATGTTCAGCTGCTGCGGTCACCATAATTTGTTCATTGTGACAGCTACAACTGTTTTCATTACATTTGTTTGTGTGTGTGGTAGCGCCTATGAGTTTTTAACTAGAGTAAGTGTTGTCTGGTTTATGGGGTAGTGCTTACCAGCTACTCCTTATACGTGCATAATGTTTACTGGTGCGTAGAGTTGCCCCAGGCAGCAAGGGCCATGCTGTTCCGGTGGCATTCATGGGAGCACCAGTGATCCTAGTGGAGAAACTAGTCAACGGAAGTGAAACGTCAACAGCACTGAAGGCTGCACAACAACTCCTGTCAAGTGGAATGTACAGTGTTGGTGGGGGTGAGGGCAAGGAGAACAGGAGAGAGATCAAGGTCTCCCCCTTCACTGGTCAGGAAGGTGTTTGGAGGGCAGAAGGCTACCAAGAAGTGGACACAGGGAATGTACCACTGGTGAGTGTGTGCATGTTCACTCCACTCTAGTCAATACCCTCTCCACGCCTGTTGATACCCTCTCCATTTCTGTTGATACCCTCTCCACACCTGTTAATGCCCTCTCCATTTCTGTTGATACCTGCTCTTTTTCTGTTAATACCCTATTCACTTCTGCTGATACCCTCTCCACACCTGTTGATGCCCTCTCCGCTCATGTTAGTATCCTGGGTTATCTTCCCTTTTTATTGCAGCATTCTTCACTAGACTACCTTATCTCTGCTGAAATTGGTGGAATGAATTCTATTGAGCCACTTTTGGTCGGAGCAAAGTTAGGTTTGTGACAGTACACACACAGCATCTACCATGTATGAGAACATGCATATCCATGCTGTATCCATGCACACATGCGTATGCCCCACCTACACACACACACACACACACACACACACACACACGCATACACACACACATACACACACATACACACACACACACACACACACACACACATGCACACACACACACACACACACACACACACACACACACACACACACACACACACACACACACACACACACACACACACACACACACACACACACACACACACACACACACACACACACACACACACACACACACACACACACACACATGTACACACATGTACACACATACAAACAGTGTTTGCTCATGAACTCCTGTTGTGTTCAGGACTTCCTGTTTTGGATGCTGATGGGATGGGTAGAGCGTTCCCAGAGCTTCAGATGTACCTGCCCTTCATTGAAGACTCCTCTCCTTACCCAACCTGCATTGCTGACAACAAGGGAGAAGTGGTGGCAGTCAGCCACTGCACTTCAGCAAAAGCACTTGAGAACGTTCTCAGACTTGAGACTATAAGAATGGGGTGAGCAGCTCTGTGTGTGTGTGTGTGTGTGTGTGTTGTGTGTGTGTGTGTGTGTGTGTGTGTGTGTGTGTGTGTGTGTGTGTGTGTCAGTGTGTGTAATGTGTGTGTGAGAGAGAGTTCACTATTGCATGTTTTGTTTGTGTTTGCTTGCCTGTGTTTGTGCATACGTGCTCATGCACCTTCTATTTCTTTCCAACCATCAATCAATATCTTCAAATCCCCTTCACCAGGTGTTCATCTGGTATTGTCCTGGGTTGTCTGGGAGTGGATGAGGTCCTGTCCAAGTGTGTGTTGCTGTCAATGAGTGGAGCATGGACACTGGGGAGAGCTGTAGTCAGGGCCAACATGAGTAAGAGACCACCATATTCAGCCATCACCGAGAGCAGAAATGGCCGACTGCTAACCACTGGAAAAGTGAGGAAGTTGTTGATTCAAGCATCAGATCTTTATCTGTGCTTCAGCACATTCTTCTCTACCCACACCCACCCACCCACACCCACATATACACACTTTGTTCCTTCTGTGTGTAGATAATAGACCTGGTTCGCACTACTGAAGGAGGGTTCAACCATGGACGGTTTGTGGTGGAGGGATTTGAGGAATTTGTTGGCAAGTACCTGATTGTGGAGTTTCAAAATGAGAATCTTGTTGCCATGACAGTAGATAAGCCAACCAAAGCAAAAGACAAAAGACCCAAAGAAGGTGTGTCTGTAGGTGTGAGTTGGTGAGTCAAGTCATATAACTGTGCTTGTCCATGTGCTCATGCTTATATACATCTTGTGCGTACGCAAATGGAGACGCGTGAGAGGGCTCAGCTTCTGCACACTGCACCAGCTCTTCCACCAAGAGTACCCAAATCATGTTTGGAGTTGGGTCACTTTGTCTCCGTGCATGTATTTGCTTATGCAGGATCCTTTCTTGCACGTTGAGGGTGTGCCCCCATGGTGGGGGGTGTTCATAACCCCCCCCTCATATAACAATGATGGTACAAGTATTATATGTATTTGCATGTTGCAACTATTTTTTACCATATTAGGAGATGTGACCACACCTGATCTGATATCTGTTGTTGACATGGAAACTGGTTACCCGGTGACCACCGAGGATGTTCAGTATGGTCTTCGGGTAGCTGTGGTTGCCATGGCAGCAGATCTGAAAATGAAAACTAAGAAAGCCTTGCGAGTGGTTGGTCCCAGAGCATTCAAGTATGATTTTGACTACCTCAACTTTTGAGGGTAGAGACTCCTAAACCTGCACATACATACATGTGACCGTTTACTTTAATACATGATAATTATTAACAATCATTACTTAATTTGGTATAATATTATTATGTTAGTAGACTGTGGTATTAGAAATGATAGAGTAAAAGTTGCAATCAACTGACAACTTCTTCATCTGAGCTGGCCACACCTCCCTCATTATTATCGTCAAACTCAGGGTTTTCCTCTGTCTTGCCTTCCTCAATCTCTTCCATGATTTCAGCTGGTATGGTTGGATCATGTTTCCTCTTGGAATCTCCTCCATCTTGGTCACCCAGGAGATTGTCAAACTCTCCTGGTTCACTCTCCATTGGTGTTTCCTTGTCGTCCTCATTTGCCTTCTCCTTGTCATCCTCACTTACCTTCTCCTTGTCATCCTCACTTGCCTTCTCCTCTTGTCCTGAGCCCTCATCACGAGTTTCTTGTTCAGTTTGCTTCCGTGTGTACTGAACAGGCGGAGCTACCAGTCTCTGCAGACAACAGCAAACAAATGTACACACAAATTCAGTTAGGGTACAACGAATGGTGGTACAGTCTACATACAGTACCTGAATATCCCTACATGTGATGCTATGTGCATACCAAGTCCAGCACAGACGTTACATACACACATGAGCATGTGAGGCCATGCATGCAGCACACATGCACACATGTACACACACACACACACACACACACACACATGTACACACACATGTACACACACACACACACACACACACACACACACACACACACACACACACACACACATGTACACACACACACATGTACACACACATGTACACACACACACACACATGTACACACACATGTACACACACACACACACACACACACACACACACATACACACACACACACACACACACACACACACACACACACACACACATACACACACATGTACACACACACACACACACACACCTTCACTTGATGCAAAGCGGCCACACGGATGTTATACTCTTCATATGTCAGCTTAGCCAAATGTGTCATGCTCTCAATCACAAGGGGCGGTCCCCCTGTGGGTGTGTCCACCTGCACACACAAGATACGGTAGCAGGACTCATATGTGATATGCCTCCCACCACATCAGACTCACATGTCGCGAGGAAGGAAACGTCTCAAAAGGAGCAAGGTGTAGGAAAAGAGGGCGTCTCATCAGCTACAGAGACAGACATAACAACTTATGCCAAACAGAACACACCAGCTCCACACAATAGCACTAGCTTATTCCACATACCAGCACTACACCCACACACCTACACACACATACACACACACACATACATACACACACACATACACACTTACACACACCCGCACACACACACACACACACACACACACGCACTACACCCACACACATACACTCACACACACACACACACACGCGCATTCACACACACACATACACTCACACGCACACACACACTCACACACACACACACACACCCGCACACACACACATACACGCACACACGCACTCACACACACATCCCACACACACACCAGCACTCGCACACACACCAGCACTTAAACCCACACAATACACACTCCACTCACAATGTTGAAAGCAGGCTGCAGCTCATGGCACCTCTTGAAGAGAGAAACACGTCCAAAGATGTAGAGACCAAGTCTGGCTCGAGACATGGCCACAACAAGACGACGTACATCTCGAAGATGACCCACTAACTTGGTTCGTACAAGGGACAAGAGAATATAATCATTCTGCTGTCCTTGAAAGCGATCCACAGTGGTAACCTAAGCAGAGGAAATGATTGTTAAACATAGTATTTGAGTGAGGTAGACAATTGTTCATGCTCTCTCTCTCTCTCTTTGTCTATCTCACCATTGAAGGAAGCCCAAACACAGGGTTCCTTGCACAGCGCTTGTTCAGGACGTCTCTTATCAGGTGCTTTTGTCCATTGTATGTTGTCAGTATAGTAATCTTCTCAGGAGGATAACCCTGTAATCTCATGTACATGTACAATGCAACCACAAACTCCGCCTCTCCAAGGTTCTGCATCACAAAATAATTGTGAGAGAGGCATTATGTGGCAGTAAGTCACATGATGTCATGTGACAGACATTGCAAATATTTCAACATGACTTGGCAGACACTCTACATCACATTATATCAAGTGACAAGACACTCTGTACATCACATGATGTCATGTGACAAGACATTCCGTACATCACATGATGTCACATGACAGGACAGATATCCTACACGATATGACATGCCTACATCAAATGATGTCACATGACATCACAGTGAAAGTAGTCTCACTTGGTAGAAGTGTGGATTAGGTTCTGTCTCCCCTACACCATTGAAATCCTCAACATTCACAAGCTGGTAGTCGTAGAAGAAGCCAGGATTGGCAAGCTGAAACTCCCTCTCCTGTACAACATGCGGCAAGTTGCCGAGGTTCTGGTACCTCCACTGGTAGAGCTCACACAGTGAGGGTCGAGCGCGACCCTGGGCATCCAACTGGATGGTGGGCACTCCCAGTCGAACAAACCTTGTGAACATAGACTGCTCCATGTTAGAGTACTTCTGAAATGCCATGTTCTGAATGACTGGAGGTAGCTGTAAGGTGTGAGGATGAGAAGTGTGAGAGTGCAGGTGGGAGGGTGACAATTGAGTGTAGGTGGGAGGGTGACAATTGAGTGTAGGTGGGAGGGTGACAATTAAGTGTAGGTGGGAGGGTGACAATTGAGTGTAGGTGGGAGGGTGACAATTGAGTGTAGGTGGGAGGGTGACAATTGAGTGCAGGTGGGAGGGTGACAATTGAGTGTAGGTGGGAGGGTGACAGTTGAGTGTAGGTGGGAGGGTGACAATTGAGTGTAGGTGGGAGGGTGACAATTAAGTGTAGGTGGGAGGGTGACAATTGAGTGTAGGTGGGAGGGTGACAATTGAGTGTAGGTGGGAGGGTGACAATTGAGTGCAGGTGGGAGGGTGACAATTGAGTGTAGCTGCAGGTACATAAACAGAACACTGATGGCAGCCATCTTCACAATGGACATGCTATTGCAGAGAACACACAAACAGAGGAGAGAAGGACGAAGCTAGTGTCCCGACTAGTACTAACCTGAGAGGAGGAGGGGGCTAGTGGCTAGACTAGTACTAACCTGAGAGGAGGATGGGGCTAGTGGCTAGACTAGTACTAACCTGAGAGGAGGATGGGGCTAGTGGCTAGACTAGTTCTGTACTAACCTGATGGTGGTCTCCTATCATAATGACTCTTTTCAGCCGACAGTGTCCATCCTGAGGTTTCTGTAGCATCATTGGAATGAACGTCTCCACTTCCAAAATCTGAGCTGACTCCTCCATAATCACACTGTCATACTGCAGCAATGAAGATGTGGGTGTTGTTACATGAGTGTGTCATCACATGATGTGGGTGTGTCACCACATGATGTGGGTGTTGTTACATGAGTGTGTCATCACATGATGTGGGTGTGTCATCACATGATGTGGGTGTATTAGAACACAATGTGAGCATGCATGCGTGTGTTTCATGGAGTGATCACGTGGTAGGGTACATTGAGGTAACTGTACACACGTGCAACACACACACACACACACACACACACACACACACACACACACACACACACACACACACACACACACACACATTGAAGGCAAGGTCCACAAGGTCCTTTCTCTTCAGTGCAGCATGAGTGCACGTCATTGCTATAATCTTGGCCTCTTTGATCAGCAAGTAGTTGGTCCGGTCATAACTGGACCGAAGCAGTTCAAACGCTCTGAATTCCTCAAGCTGTTTGAAGATCCGACTGATGTGACGATAGCAGCCCTGTATGGAGAATGAACTAAGATGATGGTGGGTGCATCTACCAATGATGGTTGGTGTGCCTACAGAAGATGGTGGGTGTGTCTACAGATGAAGGTGGGTGTGTCTACAGAAGATTATGGGTGTGTCTACAGAAGATGGTGGGTGTGTCTACAGAAGATGGTGGGTGTGTCTACGGATGAAGGTGGGTGTGTCTACAGATGACGGTGGGTGTGTCTACAGAAGATGGTGGGTGTGTCTACGGATGAAGGTGGGTGTGTCTACAGATGAAGGTGGATGTGTCTACAGAAGATGGTGGGTGTGTCTACGGATGAAGGTGGGTGTGTCTACAGATGATGGTGGGTGTCTACAGATGAAGGTGGGTGTGTCTACAGAAGACGATGGGTGTGTCTACAGAAAATGGTGGATGTATAATCTGAAGATAGTGGGGGTGTCCAAGTTGATTACTGGTAGTCCACGACCAAGTGGTCCACACACTACATCAACACACACACACACACACACACACACACACACACACACACACACACACATACACACACAGACCTCCGCTATGTCCATGTCCTGAGCAAAGGTCTCACCCTTGAAGACAGGTTGAGGAGCATTTGAAAAAAACTCATGAAACGGAAAATGGGCACTAATGGTGGCCACTCCCTCTGCCTGTGGAGGTCAGACATATTCATGTACACACCCTGCATACATACACGGCCAGCATTCACTAGGCCAGCATACACTCGGCCAGCATTCACTAGGCCAGCATACATACACGGCCAGCATTCACTAGGCCAGCATTCACTAGGCCAGCATACACTAGGCCAGCATACACTAGGCCAGCATTCACTAGGCCAGCATACACTCAGCCAGCATTCACTTGGCCAGCATTCACTTGGCCAGCATTCACTTGGCCAGCATTCACTTGGCCAGCATTCACTCGGCCAGCATTCACTAGGCCAGCATACACTCAGCCAGCATACACTAGGCCAGCATTCACTAGGCCAGCATACACTCAGCCAGCATACACTCGGCCAGCATTCACTAGGCCAGCATACACTCAGCCAGCATACACTCGGCCAGCATTCACTAGGCCAGCATACACTTGGCCAGCATTCACTTGGCCAGCATTCACTTGGCCAGCATTCACTTGGCCAGCATTCACTTGGCCAGCATACACTCAGCCAGCATACACTAGGCCAGCATTCACTTGGCCAGCATTCACTAGGCCAGCATTCACTAGGCCAGCATACACTTGGCCAGCATTCACTCGGCCAGCATTCACTAGGCCAGCATACACTCGGCCAGCATTCACTCGGCCAGCATTCACTAGGCCAGCATTCACTAGGCCAGCATACACTAGGCCAGCATTCACTCAGCCAGCATTCACTTGGCCAGCATTCACTCAGCCAGCATACACTAGGCCAGCATTCACTAGGCCAGCATTCACTCAGCCAGCATACACTAGGCCAGCATTCACTAGGCCAGCATACACTCAGCCAGCATACACTCGGCCAGCATTCACTAGGCCAGCATACACTCAGCCAGCATACACTCGGCCAGCATTCACTAGGCCAGCATACACTAGGCCAGCATACACTAGGCCAGCATTCACTTGGCCAGCATTCACTTGGCCAGCATTCACTTGGCCAGCATTCACTTGGCCAGCATTCACTTGGCCAGCATTCACTTGGCCAGCATACACTCAGCCAGCATACACTAGGCCAGCATTCACTTGGCCAGCATTCACTAGGCCAGCATTCACTAGGCCAGCATACACTTGGCCAGCATTCACTCGGCCAGCATTCACTAGGCCAGCATACACTCGGCCAGCATTCACTCGGCCAGCATTCACTAGGCCAGCATTCACTAGGCCAGCATACACTAGGCCAGCATTCACTCGGCCAGCATTCACTTGGCCAGCATTCACTTGGCCAGCATTCACTTGGCCAGCATTCACTTGGCCAGCATACACTCAGCCAGCATACACTAGGCCAGCATTCACTTGGCCAGCATTCACTCGGCCAGCATTCACTTGGCCAGCATTCACTTGGCCAGCATTCACTTGGCCAGCATTCACTTGGCCAGCATACACTCAGCCAGCATACACTAGGCCAGCATTCACTTGGCCAGCATTCACTAGGCCAGCATTCACTAGGCCAGCATACACTTGGCCAGCATTCACTCGGCCAGCATTCACTAGGCCAGCATTCACTAGGCCAGCATACATACACGGCCAGCATACACTCGGCCAGCATTCACTCGGCCAGCATTCACTAGGCCAGCATTCACTAGGCCAGCATACACTAGGCCAGCATTCACTCGGCCAGCATTCACTTGGCCAGCATTCACTTGGCCAGCATTCACTTGGCCAGCATTCACTTGGCCAGCATACACTAGGCCAGCATTCACTTGGCCAGCATTCACTTGGCCAGCATTCACTAGGCCAGCATTCACTAGGCCAGCATACACTCAGCCAGCATTCACTCGGCCAGCATTCACTAGGCCAGCATTCACTAGGCCAGCATACACTAGGCCAACATTCATTCGGCCAGCATTCACTCGGCCAGCATCCACTCGGCCAGCATTCACTTGGCCAGCATACACTCGGCCAGCATTCACTAGGCCAGCATACACTAGGCCAGCATACACTAGGCCAGCATTCACTCGGCCAGCATACATACGCAGGATGTGTGTGGCAACTCACTTTGCCAACTAGTGGTTTTACTTTGCTAATAAACTCCTCCCATCTTGAAACAATCTACATAAGAGTGGAGGGTGTTTGGTGAGTGTGGAGGGTGTGTGGTGAGTGTGGAGGGTGTGTGGTGAGTGTGGAGGGTGTGTGGTGAGTGTGGAGGGTATGAGGTGAGTGTGTAGGGTGTGAGGTGAGTGTGGAGGGTGTGTGGTGAGTGTGGAGGGTGTGTGGTGAGTGCGGAGGGTGTGTGGTGAATGTGCAGGGTGTGTGGTGAATGTGCAGGGTGTGTGGTGAGTGTGTAGGGTATGAGGTGAGTGTGGAGGGTGTGTGGTGAGTGTGGAGGGTGTGTGGTGAGTGTGGAGGGTATGTGGTGAGTGTGTAGGGTGTGTGGCGAGTGGCACGGTGTGTGACGAGTAGCATGGTGTGTGATGTGTAGAGGGAGGGTAAGGTGAAGAGGGGACTGTTTAAATCAGCTGGAGACCAAACTGAGTACACATTGGCAGCTGATGTTGTTGCTAGGCAACTGACTTGATAGAGGAAGAAGTGTCCAGCTGTCTCACAGGTATAGGCAACGTCTCCGGCTACTCCAAGACTGTGCTGCAACCTCTCCACTTCCTTCAGGAGTCGCAGTCGTAGGGACAGAATGAAGTTAACACGACCATATCTGGAGGAGGGGGCCATCCACACTCACTGAACATACCCAATGGAGGCACGTAATGGCCACACCCACCTGCTAAAGTCCTTGTCGGTTGCCAGTTCTTCCTCCCCATGTCCCAGACGAAGAAGATGTCGCTCGTCAATGTCCAAAGCCATGATCTTCTCAAACAGTTGGTTGAGTGCCTGGGACAAAGGACAGAGGACAGAGGACATTCAATTGCACGATAACATCCAAAACATGTTATTACTTACATTCTCCCATTGATCACACCCACCCAATTACACACCCTCTCACTGACCACACCCACTGACTATACCCTGACAGCACCACACACTGACCACACCTCCTGACCACACCCACCTGGTTGGAGTGTGTAACAAGGAGAATCCTCTGATCAGGGAAGTTGTGGTAGAGGTTGGATATGATCTGCACTGCCACATCCGTCTTCCCCGTACCAGGTGGTCCAACAATGAGGGTGAGACCGGACTGCATCCCAGAGTGGATTGCTTCCACTTGGGTAGAAGTGAACCTCACAGAATTTCTAAAGCAACAAACAGCAACACTAGCAACTAGCCCCCCCCCCCCCCCCCCCCCCACAACAACTAGCCCAGCCCCCCCCCCAACCCCCACACACTAGCAACTAGCCCAGCACCCCCCCACACACAATGTCTCTGACCCTTTGGAATGACACAAGCAGTAAATATGTATCTCACTTTGTCCAATAGTGATACACACACACACACACACACACACACACACACACACACACACACACACACACACCTCTTGGGCTGGTTGTAGGGGTAAGGTCCTCTGTTAGGAGTAGAGTAGGGTTCCACCATCAACAGCTTCTCCATAGCATGTTGATCCTCATCTGCGTTGTCAGCAGGAGGGGGACGTTTGTTGCCACGGGCAACAGGGAAAGATAATCGGTAAGGGGGCCTTGGCTCCACGTTACCCGAGCACTAAGAGGGACAAGAGTCAGCAGTTTACACACAACACACAAACAATAATCAAAATCGCAAACAACCTCGATTGTGTGATCCGGAAAGCATGATCGAAGATGATTCAGATCAAGAAATGTGTCATTCCAGTCCAGCGATGTCAACCGGTTGTCAAAGCTGTGATGTACAAAGAACTGTAGAGTACACATGTATGTTACCATGACAACAAGGGAAAGTACCTCTTGTAGTTAGCAGCAGCAGGGTCCCCGTATCCTAGCAACACATCATGCATCCACTCCGGTACCACACATTCTGTGTTCATCAGAAATCGGATGGTCTCCAGTACAGCCTAACACATAGCAGGAGCATTGGTACAAGGAGGGTTGTACAGATGGTTGGAGTAGGGAGGGTTGTGTGTATGGTGGGAGCAGGGAGCGTTGTGTGGATGGTGGGAGCAGGGAGGGTTGTGCAGATGGTTGGAGTAGGGAGGGTTGTGTGGATGGTGGGAAGAGGGAGGGTTGTGTGGATGGTGGGAAAAAGGGAGGGTTGTGTAGATGGTGGGAGCAGGGAGGGTTGTGTGGATGGTGGGAAGAGGGAGGGTTGTGCGGATGGTGGGAAAAAGGGAGGGTTGTGTGGATGGTGGGAGCAGGGAGGGTTTTGTGGATGGTGGGACCTCACTTTGAAGTTGTTCTCTTTGGGTCTTCTCCTCATAAACACATTGAATGTGTTGTAAACATCCTGTACAGCCGAGTAGTGGAGTGCATGAGTTGTCAACTGATACATGTTGTACGTGTGTGTGTGCGCGCGCGCGCGTGTGTGTGTGTGTGTGTGTGTGTGTGTGTGTGTCAGTGATATGTTCAAACAAACACATGCAAACAGATGGACAGACACACACACATACATACACACACACACACACACACACCAAACACACACACACACACATACACACACACACACACCTCTGCTCCTTTCATTGTCCTCTCCATGTCCATCTGATACTGATTGGTGTCCAACAAGACTCTCCAAGTGCGGCTGTCCCCGGACAACTTGGGCTTTGGCTCTGGACCTTCTTCTATCACCTTCCCATTCTCGTCCAGCATTCCCTCCACCTCACACCCCCTCACTGACATGAGACCAACCTGCCATCACACCGGTGGGAATTATACAAACACTGACACACAAACACACAGTACATATTATGTACAAACACACAGTACATACAGTACATACAAATACACTGAACAGTACTACAGAAACACTGACACACCAGAGATGTACGTACCTGAGGTATAAACTGTGACTTGAGATCAAGTGTAGTGTCACGCGATGTGGACGGACGACAAGTGATCAGAAAGCAGACGTCGTGTTTTCTCAGAGCTGAGCACAAGAAGAACTGAAAATTAAAGGCAATTCTTCATCTAGACAATGACCTACCAAGACCCCACAACTCTCAGGTGGCAGGCCCAATCACCCTCCCCAACAGCACACCATCACCCTCCCCAAACTCACCCTCCCCAAACTCACCCTCCCACTCCTCCTTAACGGACTGGTGCACACTTAGTTGTAGCGTCACATCAGCTCTGACTCTGGCTGGCTTCCTCTCACCGACATTCGGCTTAACAACTTCAACAATAGAGAAGTCAGAAATTGCCTGAAGAAAATTAGAAACAAACTCAAAAATGACCACAAAATACCTAAACCTTGTACTGTCACATAACATGTACTCTGACAATGCACAGTACACTGTATTGACAAAATATGTCATTGAGCAATAACAACAAATGTTGTGCAACACATCAATGGGTGTTTGTCAGAGTAGTGTGGACAGTTCAGCTGAAGTACTTGTCTTCCTCTGATACTGATCTCGTGAAGACTCACATTTGCCATTTTTGCCCAACCTGAAAACTCCGTTGTTCCCTGTGGGGTCACCCTGTGTGGCGTCAAGTAGTACACAACACATCACCACAGCACGGCAGGAGCCCACCCACACAATCTCACTGCAGCATGGCAGGAGCCCACCCACATAATCTCACCACAGCACCACAGGAGCCCACCCACACAATCTCACCATGGTTTGAGACGACTGACAGCATCTTCAATGTCCTGCCTTATCTCATCTGTGAACAAGATGGCCACCATAACACCTACTGTACACATTCATGCATGCACGCACACATGCACGTGTACACACACACACACACACACACACACACACACACACACACACACACACACACATGCACACACACATGCACACACGCACGCACGCACACACACACACACACACACACAGGTTGTCCACAATATGTATATATCTTCATGCTCACTCACATCATCCCTGTCCACACCCAACCACTAGCATCCTCTCACATTCACACATACGTATGTATGTACACAAGCACATACACTCCCTCCTATTCAGATCATACCCACGTATCCCCACCCCCGCCCACTCACATGTTGACTCTAATCGGAACAATATAAAGTTTCTCAGGAGGTAGTCGTGAAGTGTGAGAAACTGCAGGTTCAATTTGGGGAGTGCCAGGCAACCATCGCCATAGTAATAGTCATTAGGGACTATGTTCTCATCCCACAAAATCTGTAAAACGATACCACTGCCCTCATCACATGCAAAGAACCAGAGACAGCATATGATGTGTGCACACACACACACACACACACGCACTTCTTCTGTTGGGTAGACAGGCATGTTGTTCAATTTCTGGATTTGTGATTGTCGCCTCTCGTGCTTGTACGACAGCAACTCTATGAGGACTTTGGGTGGAATTTCCTCTCCTGCTTCCACCAGGTGCAGACTGGCAGCAATCTGGTGTAGGGTCTCATGGCTAAACAAGCAACATGGAAATCACACCCATCAAATGAAAGTCACATGCTCATCAGTCACATGATAGCCACATGACAGTCACATACTCATCAGTCACATTATAGTCACATGACAATCACATGCTCAGGACTCACGAAAGAGGTGAAAAATGTCTGAGAAGACTCTTCCTCTGGTCAATGCTGGCTACATTGCTCAGCGCAAAGGACCTCAGCTCTGGATACAGCTTGAAACAGGTCCTCTGGAGTGAGATTATCTTGTCGTAATGAAGATCTACCATTTCATGGTCGGTTAGGGCAGCACCTACAACAGTAGAAAATATACCACACACCACACACTCCACACTCCAACACACCACACACTGTGCACTCCAACACACCACACACTGCAATGCACTGTTTGTGGAGGCCACGTACACACTGTACATAGACAGCAAGTGCCAAACACATATTTGATAGGACTGCCTGAAAACCAGGAGCATATATACTTACATACGTACCAGTTTGGTCGTTGATCTCAAATCCTGCATAGAACTTCACTCTGTCCAGGAGCTGGTGGAACAGGTGTCCCTCCGGATCCCTCCTCACGAGGCTTGACAGAGAACACTTCACAACAAACATGTGGTCATCGAGGAGGGTGTTGATGAATCTGCGTGTTGGCAACTGGGCCTGGACAGACCGTGTGTAGAAGTATATGCAGTACTTGGTTCTGTGAACATGTATGTCACTGTGTATGTAGGAGTGTGTGTGTGTGTGTGTGTGTGTGTGTGTGTGTGTGTGTGTGTGTGTGTGTGTGTGTGTGTGTGTACAAACTCCTAAGGCCTCACTTCTAAATCAATGACAAACTCTAGAAAGCGTTCACAATAGTTGACAACATCTGGTTCAACAGGAGCTTCAGCATCGATTGAGTAGAGAACAGTGTAAAAGTTCTTTATTAACTTGGACAAGAAAGACCTTTCCCACTGAACTCTGTAACAGAGCAAGAAATACGACGCTGGACATCAACTACCATCAGCATCTACCATCAGCAGTCTACCATTACTGGTCTACCAATCCCCACCTTTCCCTGGTCTCACTGTCCAGTTTGGCATCTTTCTTGTTAATGTGATTCCAGTACTTCTTCAACCTTGTGTGCCTCTTGAACTCCTCATCTCTCCTCTCCTGCAAACACACCACACACACCTGTACTTCAACACGTCACATGCTCGTGTAACAGTGAGTGCAAACAACCCACAGGAAGTAAACAAGTCCAGCTGGAGAGGGAGACCATCTTTTGCACCTGTGTTCGAATTAGATCCTCTTCCTGCGTGTATGTATGTGTGTGTGAGTGCATGTGTGCAGAGACATGTGAGTGTGTGTATGCATGTGCATATGTACGTATGTGCATTGATTCACGAGAAAACAGGAGTCACATGCATTACCATCACAGGCATACCCCATCCTCCGCTAGACACCACAAACATGTCTTACCAAACTGTTGAAGGAATGAATGAGGAAGATCAGAAGGACAGTCTTCTCTTTGATGCTAATCTGAGGGGAAGAGAGATAGAGAAACAGGACTTATGTGGCATTAATCTGCTTCTCAAACAGCAATTCTCTCAAACAACCAAACTAGCTCATTTGTACCTCTTTGTCCAGCACAGCATGAGAGACTCTTGTGAAAAGAGAAGGAAATTTCTCTGGACTAGCAGTAAACGGCTGCAGAGAAGATAGGAACAGTCCACCAGTGCAGAACATGTCACACAATACAACTACACACACTTCACTCCATTCCCACTGTTCTCTCAGCAGCTTACCCTAAGACACCACCATAACCTCTCTAACATACTTCCAGTATGTCTCCCCACTCTCACACTCACTGCCATCACGTCACCCTCCCCACTCTCACCTCCAGTATATCACCCTCCCCACTCTCATCCTCTCTTCCATCACATCACCTTCTCCACTCTCATCCTCTCTTCCATCACACCACCCTCTCCACTCTCACACTCACCTCCACTGCACCACCCTCTCCACTCTCACACTCACCTCCCAAGCTGATACTCTCTCCCTAAACTTCTCGTTTACCATGACAGCAATGCTGATGACATGTGACAGTGATGACTGATCGGGGTCAAATGTCGGCCAGAGATAGTTCTCCAGGTACTGACTGAATTCAAGAAATTTAATTTTGAAAGGAGAAAACTTTGACGGGAGCAGTTCTTCTCGGTACAGCTTGCTAGGAATCTTCAATTAAAGAGAAATTGAGTTAAGTGATAAAAAGTACACACCCAACTAAACCTCTTCAACATGAAACTCAGAGGACTGTGCTGGAATTTCATCCTAAAAGCAATTCATGCAAACAGTACTGCATGTTACACTTTGAGTTGGCCTCGGACAAGGCTTGTGCCTCCCAATGAGGATATTTCATACTAAGGAGTTTGTGTTAAAGAGGTTTGACTTGTAGAGCAAAACTAGTAAAATTCAGCATAAACAGTACAGTTGTTTTAAAAGCTCCACACCACCATCACCAACCACACCACCACCACCAACAACAACAACACCACCACCAACACCACCAACAACAACACCACCACCAACACCACCAACACCACCATCACCAACATCACCACCAACACCACCAACACCACCATCACTACCAAAACCACCAACACCACCATCACCAACATCATCACCAACACCACCAACACCACCAACACCACCATCACCACCAAAACCAACAACACCACCATCACCAACATCATCACCAACACCACCAACACCACCATCACCACCAAAACCACCAACACCACCATCAACATTGCAGAGCTATGAAGGAATGTACGTATGTATGTACAGTGTGTGGCTATGCTACAGTAGTCCAAACCAATTGCTGAGATTTTAGATGCAAACGGAGAACAAAGAAGAGATTCACACTGGTAGAATGTGCAAGCTACACTCACTGTCATCTGTGGATCGTAGCTCTTTGGATCACTGAAACGAGGACTGCTCCACTTCTCGACACATTCCTAAGGCGAGAACAACACTCTAACACAGAACATACAAACACAGTCCTTACTTGGGGTGAAGCACATATGTTGACTGGAGCATGTTCAGGCCTTCATTTAGGAGTTGTCAAAAGGGGGTGGGGCATTGTTTCAAAAATACAAAGGAGGCAAACCACACACTCGTGTACATATGCAAGGACATTGTTGCTCAATTTCAAGTCAAGAGCAGAATGCTACCAACTGGGATAGACACACCCCTTGACTTTCCTAAGCTCTGATGCTGATGTGAGGTGAAGTAGCATGCTAGATGGAGATGTGAGGTGATGTAGCATGCTAGATGGAGATGTGAGGTGATGTAGCATGCTAGATGGAGATGTGAGGTGATGTAGCATGCTAGATGGAGATGTGAGGTGATGTAGCATGCTAGATGGAGATGTGAGGTGATGTAGCATGCTAGATGGAGATGTGAGGTGATGTAGCATGCTAGATGGAGATGTGAGGTGATGTAGCATGCTAGATGGAGATGTGAGGTGATGTAGCATGCTAGATGGAGATGTGAGGTGATGTAGCATGCTAGATGGAGATGTGAGGTGATGTAGCATGCTAGACGGAGAAGTGAGGTGATGTAGCATGCTAGATGGAGAAGTGAGGTGATGTAGCATGCTAGATGGAGATGTGAGGTGATGTAGCATGCTAGACGGAGATGGTGGACCCATCCACTCACTCTGACATATCGCTCATTGCTCCAAGCTGAACTTCTGTGTGCACTGTCCATACCAAACTCATGAGAATGCCAAGTGCCCTGTGAAGACGTAGGATACAGTCATATAAGGAGTGTTTTACGACATATGTAACACCAAATTTGCAGGCACGGGTTATCTGTGGTGCGATCTGACATGGTCTGCTCGCCACTCACTTTTGGTGCAAACTTTCTTTTCCCCTTTTTAGCAACCTTAGACATCTTCTTAAATTCTGGACGAGGAAAACAGATACCCACCATTAAAAACATATCCTGCAGTACGTCAAACACACCTTCTGTCCATTACCAGACCACTGCATCCTCGATAGAGTCTATGATCTGACGTTTCAAAACACGCAGATCCCGGCAAACGATTAAACGAGCGGTAAACGTACAAGACAATACACTACCTTCCATGAATGCGACTGGGGTTCCAGCAAGGCCTTGCGCCATGACTGAGATTTCCTGACAGATGCAAACGAATCCGAATAGTCCGTTCTTCTGCAGAGCACGTGTGCGTCCAGCTTTCTAGCAGGGCGCCATTTTAAACCATACGTGAAGCCAGCGTACAATACTAGTATTGCTTAATCCTTCAAAATGGCGGACTCCAAACTATTGCGAGTATGGGTGGGTGTGGTCGCCGTTACAGCTGTAGCCAATACACTTCGTTGCTACACTAGTACAACATTCATTGGAGACAACATATTCAAGTTAGCTCCTGATGAAGGTGAATGCTTCTTGTTGCTTGGAGCATTCTCCCCTCCTACCGTTGGTAGTGTCACCTTTGTCTCCTCTGTCATCATACCACAGCCACGGGTGTTGCTTCTAGGGCATTCGGCACTTGGACTGCTCTTTCAGCTGTCATACGACTCATGTTTGCACTGAATCCAAGAAACAGAGAGTATGTGAAGCTGCATGCACCAACACTGTGTGGTGCACATGCTGCATGTACAGAACCTCTCTGCTTATACGACTGTCTACCTGTACCACCGTCTGCCTGTACCACTGTCCACCTGTACCACTGCCTACCTGTACCACTGTCTGTCCTTGCTACCACATCCAGAATCCGCCAACTTACGCTGTTCACATTTGTACTAGCATTTGGGTATTTTGCTAGTGAAGTTTTTGTCTACAAAGTGGCCCCATTGACGTTTGGAACTGTAGCACCACTGGCCATATCAAGTGAGCTATCACACAATAATGCCACACACCAGATACAGTCCCACACCAGATACAGCTCACACACCAGATACAGTACACACACCAGATGCAGTACACACACCAGATACAGCTCACACACCAGATACAGTCCAACACCAGATGCAGTACACACACCAGATGCAGTACACACACCAGATGCAGTACACACACCAGATGCAGTACACACACCAGATGCAGTACACACACCAGATGCAGTACACACACCAGGTACACACCAGATGTATAGTATGTTTGATAAATGCACTGACAGTTCCTGACAAGTAGCATGTCCACTATGCACGTATATTGAGTGTGTGCAATGATCTGGAGCACTCCTTGCTACACGCACTACTTACTACTGCACACACATGTGCACAACATGTGAAAGTACAGATGTGCACATTTCTCATGTACTAACAAAGCACATAATGTTCACGAAAAGTAGTACAATGCATGTGGTCTACTATCCCAACACTGACTGTACAGGCATCACAGCTGTGTGGATGATAGTGGCGTAAACTCACTCAAGACGGCATCCTTCTTCACTTCAAGAGAGACTGGAGAACACTTGATCCAACATGACTAGCAATTAGCTTTACAATCTCCTTTTTGTCTTTTTGCTGAGCTACCTCCATAGCTGTGTCCCCAGCCTTGTTGGAGAGAGTCACATTGCTACCAGATCTGGGGGTGGAGGGGAGGAGGGAGGATGGGAGAGAGAGGAAAAGGGGAGGAGGGAAGGAGGGGGAGAATGGGAGAGGGAGGAGGTGGGGAGGAGGGGGAGAATTGAATGAGTGCGAACATACATGAGTGGTAGGTCTGCAGAGTGCACACATAAACTACACACAAACATGAATACATGACCAGCAATGTGTGCACATACGTACGTATATGAGTATATACTGTACATACCTGTGGTGTGTACGTACGTATTTACGTATAGGTCTGAACATGCTTGCAACACATTGCGTCATGTGTTTGTATCATGCCTCACCACATAATACAGGATATAAATTCTAGTGCGTGCGTATGTACTGTACATACGTACTGGGTGCCTTGTGAAGTAGCCTCTGGCTAAAGGCCTCCCCAGTTTAAATAAGTTACCTGACCTGATACATACTGTACATACGTATGTGGCTGAGTGTGCACGCAGTGCTAGTATTGCGTGCCTATATTGTGGCACATGGTTTCAATGAGCCTGTACAAGTGCCTGTAGCATGTGAAAGGCACGCTTACTTGAGTAGTAGCTCAATACAGTCCTTGTCACCAGTCAGCACAGCCTCGTGCAGAGCTGTGTTCCCGTTTCTAACAAGTTGCAACGAAAAAGCAAGTACACACATATCACTACACAGCCTCCTTCTGAGCACATGTACAGTACATACAGTACAGTACACACAGTACACACAGTACACACAATACATACAGTACACACTGTACACACAGTACACACAGCACACACAGTACACACAGTACACATACAGTAGACAACTCTACATTTAACCAGCATGTACAGATCCATATTACTTATGCAATCATACATAATGTACAGTATATATGCATATAAAAATGTACAGATATGTACATAACATACACCACAATAAAAATTACTGTATAGTACGAATATACATACTTATACACAAGCAAAACCACTGGTATTAGTACACAAGCAACATCACTGGTATCAGTACACGAGCAACATCATTGGTATTAGTACACAAGCAAGATAACAGCACTACACACTTGGCTGTAGCGTTCACTGGAGCTCCGTATTTCAAGAGCACAGTCAAAGCTTCACATCTTCCATGTCTAGCAGCAAGGCACACCACAGGACATCCTGTCTCACTGGCTGCATTGACACTTCCACCCTGTGCAGTGAATGGGAGCTGGATAGGATCATTGTAAACATGTACATATGTACAGTACATATAATACACACATGCACACACACACAAACACACACACACATACACACACACACAAACACACACACACACACACACACACACACACACACAAACACACACACACACACACACAAACACACACACACACACACACACACACACACAAACACACACACACACACACACACCTGTTCTATTAGTTGTGTGACAATATCTACTCTACCTTTACCGTTAGCTGACAGTTCCTCAACTAGAAGGTAATTTTCCACCTAAAAATAAAACAAAGGAGAATAAAAAGAATCATATTCACAGTACACACACCTCACATCACATCCCCATTTCAAGCATTCAATTAGAAACTGCTGGGGGAGAGGCAAGGGCATTTGTGCAATAACAGGGGTGGTGGAGGTACACATCTACATATGTGTTTAAGCATGTCCCACAATGTGAAGGGGAAGGGGCCACCACCTCCCTCTAAATAAAGCCCACCACACGCACCACTGCCACAACACCCAATGCAAAGTTACTACTACTACTACTGTACATGGATTGACTCATAGTTGGAATTGGCCGTGGTTGGCCAGATGCAGTGTGGCACAAACAATAGCAGTACACATACGTACATACTTATCAGAGGAACCAGGGATTCCCTTACTGTCTGTTTGGTTGGCTTGGGTTTGAATGCTTTCTTTGACTTGTTGACAGTGGTGGCTAGCTGTGCTATCCCACCCAACCTAGAACTGCCTCCCAAGCTAATGCCAACACTGGACGACTGTCTCAAACTACCTACTGGTGGTGGTGGTAGTAGGGGGGGGGGGGGGGGGGGGGGGAAGATGTGAATCTTTGCAGGAGCAAACACACATGACTACAATAAATACACATACATACACTCTCTGTGTGTGTGAGACATACAGTGCACGCACGTGTGTGTGTGTGTGTGTGTGTGTGTGTGTGTGTGTGTGTGTGTGTGTGTGTGTGTGTGTGTGTGTGTGTGTGTGTGTGTGTGTGTGTGTGTGTGTGTGTGTGTGTGTGTGTGTGTGTGTGTGTGTGTGTGTGGATAGGGGTTATGTACACAATTTCCCCACTCACCTGTAGTAGTAGTAGATCCAACTGACTGAGGTAAGGACACGCTGGACTGCAATGTCTACACAAGAGATAGACTAGCTTCGTAAATGGTTTTGTCTATGCAAAAACTATTTCAAACGTACGTTCTTTGTTTCAAAATGTAAGCATAGTTTGAGCTGTCCATCCTCATCCACAGCCTCAGTTGATACTAACTGGAAGTTCACATGTGCAGAAATGAAGAAGTATTTATCAATCATGGGAAGAGATGGGAACTATGCAGAAAATACGAAGATATTGACATGCGTTATCTGTCCAAGATGAAACATCTCTACATCAATCCAGCATATCGAAGAACTTCTACCAAAGATCTTATAAACATGTACACACATATTGCACACATACGGACGTGTACATAAGCACACAGTATATACATACAGTAAACCCTCTATAAACTGAACCCTCTCCAAACTGAACCCTCTCTAAACTGAACCCTCTCTAAACTGGATGTGTTTTCAAGTCCTGCTCTCTATATTTGCTGTACATATAGAACCTCTCTGATCGGGAAACCTCTCTAACTTGACCCTTTTCTTTGGTACCAAGGTTTAGAGAGGTCACAAGGAATCTGTCCCTCCTTACATCACTGTACTGTGCTATTGCACCCTCTTGACCATCATCCTGAAAGAAACCCTGCCTATCGCATAATGCTGTACCTTGCCCATTTGCTGGAATCCAATAGATTCTTTGAACTGCTGTGAGTTGGCGGCGTGGACCTTCAGATGCTGGGTTATATGATCAATCTGCTGTCTCCAGTATCCACTGCCCGGACTGAACTCCAACAGTGGTAAGGACACCTTTCGTGATCCAAATTTAGATTCTTCCATTTCGTGCTGTCTCTGTGATGCCCGGTTAACTGTCTGCTGTATAGTCTGAGACGATTTGTAGAATATTCCTTCGGTTTGAGTGGACCTGGTGGAAGTTGGTGTCACGGGAACCTCCTCTAGTTCCACATCTCCCTCCACTACAGGATACCACACCATTCCATCTCTGTCACCTGTAGCCTGGAAACACACAGAGAGAGGTACACTAGCTATGTACATAGATACAGGCGGACCTCACTTATCCGTACACATCCATTCTGGATAAAATTGTGGATAAATGAGGGAGCAGTAGTATAGTGTACAGTAGGATTATTGCAGATTTGTCCCAATGAAAACTACTACATTAGGTGGGGAAACTGGACATGAGGTGTGGATAAGTGAGGGCTCACTGTGTACAGTTGTGATCATGTGTTCCGTAGAATGGCTTACAAGAAATACAAGAGCTGTGAATTACCTTCAACTTGTTTCTCCTATCCAGGAGGGATGGTTTAATGTCCGGCTCCAACAATGCGTTACAGGAAGCACAGACCTGCGACTGCCAGTCGTTGTTCATGGAGCATACTTTGCAAGTGATGGCCATGACAGACGTCTTGGCCTGTTGCAGGTGGCGATATGGGAGCAGACATGGACACACAGCCACAACGTACCATAGCCACATGGACAGTGGAAAATCATAACGAATCTCAGGGAATACTGAAATTTTGCCATTAGATCATAAACTCACTATAATCAGTTACATTTTATGGTAGCACATTATAACTGGGCCACATGAATTCATTCACTATGTCCAGAAATTCACAGTAAGAGATTTCTTTGTAACGAGTTCCCACTGTACGTATATACAATGGCAAACCTACATGCGATCCACACCAGTCACAATAACCTACATGCGATCCACACCAGTCACAATAACGAGCATCTCTTGAGAACGAGCATCTCTTGAGTTGACTCTACCACAAGCACTGCACATGGAGTGGTACTCTTCTGAGCCGAAGGCCACTAGTGGGTAAGTCTGGTGTATAGAGGTGGAGCAGAGTATGTTATGCTCACACACACACACACACACACACACACACACACACACACACACACACACACACACACACACACACACACACACACACACACACACACACACACACACACACACACACACACACACACACACGCACACACACACACACACACACACACACACACACACACGCACACACACACACACATCACAGATGAAACTATGAACCCAAACATCTACATACATACATAAGTAAACTACAGATGCTGTGCATTTTAATAGGATGCACAGGCAGTTTAACTTGAAATAGAAAAAGACAAATGGACAAGTGACACATGGAAGATGTACATGCACAGATAGACATCTGCATACATTTCTATTCGGTGAATGGTTTAGTAGAGGAGTGAGGTTCCTCTCACATGTGACACACATGTGACAGTCAGGTGGATTGGTGGTTCCGCAATAGTCACAGGTCACTCCATCCTGTAGTCACAAGGGAATACGATACAAGATACATAGATCTGCGTGTGTATCAGCAGGCTAGCAAGAAGTGTACTGCGGTACATACATAACACACACACACACACACACACACACACACACACACACACACACACACACACATCACACACACACACACACACACACACACACACACACACACACACATCACACACACACACACACACACACACACACACACACACACACACGCACGCACGCACACATACATACACACACACACACACACACACACACACACACACACACACACACACACACATCACACACACACACACACACACACACACACACACACACACACACACACGCACACATACATCACACACACACACACACACACATCACACACACACACACACACACACACACACACACACACACACACACACACACACACACACACACACAAAGCTTACTTCAACAACCAGGTCTTTCTGAGCCACTATGGTCCCAAGTCGCCCTAGTTTACCCATTGGAGAGTGGCAGGAAGGACAACAGGACATCTTCTTGGGGACCACTGCACGGCATCGCTGGCAGTATGCAAAGTTGGTTGGTGTAACTGGCTCTCTCACATCTGTCAATGACGGATGGCTGAAACCACATCGGGGACAAAACCGTGCATCTTCAACATTAGGCAGTGGGTGACTGCACTGCAGACAGCTGTACACATAAGAACGAGGATAAGCATGCAAATCTACACGAGCAGACTAGCCCAAAGCATATTTCATACGTAAGGTACACAGAACAGATTTACATACTACAGACATACAGTATATACATAGGATAGCGTATATCCAGAAATATTGGCGACAAGTTTAATTTGGCGGTTTGGCAGTCAGGATCAAAATCACCAAATTTCTATCACCAAATTGACATAGACCTACTTACTATGCTTTGTCCTTGCTGTGCAACCGCCAAATTTAATTTCCACCAATATTAGATTACAGCCTGATCTTGCACAAATCGCCAAATTTAATGATTGCCAATATTTCCGGATATACAGTATTAGCAAACACCTAGGTATGTATGGAGTACAGAAGTGCGTAGTATGAAGTACAGACTATATAGTACAGACACACACAATACAGATGCACGCACATGTACGTTTGTGGTGCTCAAGTTATCATGCAATACAAACAACAATAACAACACATACACGTAGTGAATCATTGGTTATGGTTATTATTCTTATCAACCTGGGGAGGCCTTTAGCCAAAAGGCTACTATTCTAGGCACCCAGTAAATAAAGACACACACACACACACACACACACACACACACACACACACACACAATGGATACAGCTACACCAACAGATGTAGTGGGCGTATACATACGTTCTACACACATAGGTTAGGATATATACACACACATTCTTTGATTAGCCCTTGACGCAGATCTCAGTATTTGGGTTCCAGAGTGCGGTGGTGCTGTGTCCACATCCAATGACACCTCTGGCAAACTGGCAACTGTGAGGCTGTAGGATATAGGCATGAACACTAGCAACAAAAGTGTGAACCAGTGTGTGTGTGTGTGTGTGTGTGTGTGTGTGTGTGTGTGTGTGTGTGTGTGTGTGTGTGTGTGTGTGTGTGTGTGTGTGTGTGTGTGTGTGTGTGTGTGGTGCACTACTGCACACACCTGTCATCACCAAGGCTTATGGTGTCGGAGGCTGGAGGTGAAGGTGGAGGCTCTTCGTCTTTGCAAGGATTTACCAAAAACACTTTTGTCACTGCAGAGCTGGTCTGACCATGGGAACTACAAATATGAAATATGTACTTCAGTACAGGATAGCTCAATGGAAGAGTACACGGCCACTGAGCACGCTCCAGTACTATCCACACTAGACTAGTAGAAGAGGAACATGGAATAGCTTACTTGACAGCAATGGTTCTAACAGTCCTCTTTCCAACTGGTAGTGAAAATGGCTTTAGGTACTTGAAAGTCGATTTCTTTCCAAACTTTTGAAATGGCTCTGGTTTTTCACCATTGATGGTGTAATAGACAACAGCGTCCTTGGAGTCTGAGTAATAAACACTGCAAGGTAAGTAGTATGTAGTGGTGGTGGTAGCAGTGGTGGTAGTGGTGGTGGTAGTGGTGGTGGTGGTGGTAGCAGTGGTGGTAGTGGTGGTGGTAGTGGTGGTGGTGGTGGTAGCAGTGGTGGTAGCAGTGGTGGTAGTGGTGGTGGTAGTGGTGGTGGTAGCAGTGGTGGTAGTGGTGGTGGTAGCAGTGGTGGTAGTGGTGGTGGTAGCAGTGGTGGTAGTGGTGGTGGTAGTGGTGGTGGTGGTGGTAGCAGTGGTGGTAGTGGTGGTGGTAGTGGTGGTGGTGGTGGTAGCAGTGGTGGTAGCAGTGGTGGTAGCAGTGGTGGTGGTAGTAGTAAACTATTATCTTAAACAGGGATATACCATCAGCAGCTGCTGGTCTTAACTGGGAACCCTAAATACCGAATACACATAATATAACAAATGCTGATGAGAAGAAAACATAACTGAGGATTACAATTAAGATTAATAAGCATGCAAAAAATTAATACATCAATGTTTTGTGATATAAAATAAGACTTTAATCTATATTTGAAACTACTAAATGTCGGTAATGTCCTGCATGAGATTGGGAGACTAGTCCTGTCAACTCAGTAATGATTGTAGCATAGATAATATAAAACGTTTTATATAATCTATGATTGTAGTAAGCAAGGAAATTGGTGGGTCAAAGTGACAAGTAGTAAAATCAATGCATAAGTCACCTGAAAATAATTCAATAGGAGTTTTCTCATCTACTACATTCTTAGTGGCTCTGCTACCCGGAGTAAACTCACGGAGTGGAATCACCACTGGAGCACAAACACTTCCGGCCGCCATTTTACCCTATAGCCTACGTTGCCATGGTGCCGTGTAATAATACTGTTCCAACTTACGCCAGCCCGCCACTTTAGTACTGCAAAAATGGCTACCATTAGCCTAGTAAGAGATATTGTTCAAAAATCCTCGACAGCGAGTAGTGAGCAGCTAGAACGCCATATAGAGGAAGTAAAGACTAGAGCTCGTCAAGTGGAGGAGGATTTACTCCAATTAGTACGTCAGAACTATGAGGAATTTGACCGTTTCTTTTCAGGCCTTGCCGATTTGTCAGAAGAGGTAGATAAAGTTCAAATTGAATACAGCAGAGTCTCTCAACAGATAGAGAACGATACAATGGTGAAGCTACTAGAATCTTCTGGTAAGAAACAGGAGATTGGGAAGAAGTTAGAGGAAACAAACCTTTTGATCGAAATCGTATCATCACTCGATCGCGTTTGCAAAGCGCTCGAAAAGTTTGGAAGAATTTCCAAAGTTGGCTCTCTAAGTGAAGCAGCTAATGAGGTATCAGTGGCATGGGATTCTTTAGCAACTCTCAAGTCTCTTATACCCTCTGCAAAGATCGTATCTTCATTGACTTCAGAGCTTGCAGAATGTACGTCCAATCTGCACACTACCCTGGCAAAAGAAGCTGCGAAAGTATTTATGTGGTCATCTTGCCCCACTAGCCCATCAAATGTCGATGAATCACTAAGTGTTTCCCTTGTCCTTAGCAAACCTGCCGATTCATCATTTTTCAATGCTCTCTCAATTGCTTCAAAGCTAAAAGGTCATTCTAAGTCCTTCTCATCTCTGATTAGTACCAGGCTAGTTAGTCCCCTCATTCTTTGGCCTGGCTTGAAGATGTTGGAAAAATGTGGTCACGGGAACAAGATAACCCTGTCTCTCTCCACCAGGCAGACTTCTGCGTCAGGCTCAGCTCACCTGCTGTCTGTCCTTGAAGACCTAACGTGCCTATTTCAGCACATCGCATTTGTTGTACCAGAAGTACACAGAGAGGAATGGATGGCTGAGATGGGTGGTGTTCTGTTTCCTAAGCTTACCAACATGCTGAAGGAGAGGATTCTTGTGCCTCTCTTACCTCACTCATATGGCCTACTAAAGGAGTACTGCCAACTATTTGTGCCTCTGGAGAGATTTGAGAAAATGCTGGTAGAACTTCAGCTAGTGGGCAGCGGTTACAATGCTTTGAGTCAGTATGTCTCAGATGCTGATAAGCACTTCGTTGTTAAACAAAATCAAGAGCTGCTTAGTCTAGGACGTGCTTGTCTTCTGAAGCCACTCCTTGCTACTCGATCAGGTACGTTGATTCGAGTTGGAGCAGAATCTGTTGTCACAAGAGATCCTTCAATGAGTGGACTTAGTTCCATGACTGCCAGTTTTCCGCAGTGCCTTATTAGTTCCTTTGTGAAGGAATTTACGGATTTAATGGTCTCCACTGTCAATAGTGAAGCACTGGACAAGACTCAAGCTGCAGTATCAGCACGTTTGCTTGTCGATCTTTATCTGTCAATTATGCCAGCCCGTCATGGGGACCTTGTCAAGCAGAACACAAGAGCTGCCATTGTCTATCATAACAATCACTTGTACCTGGCTGACCAGCTGACACACATCAATCTTCATATCCAGCAACAGAGCACAGGAACTACCTCAAAGAGTTTTGTTGATTTAGTCCCAATCCTTCGTTACCAAGGGGAGAAGGTCTTCCTGGACGCAATGCTGAAAGAGAAGGAAGGAATTCTGGAGTGTTTGAAGAAGTCATCAGGTCTTGGATCGAGTGCAGATGAGATTCGACACAGTCTACTGTCCAAGTATTTACAGCAAGCATTGAAGTTTGTGTCGGATTTTCACTCACTTGCAGAGGGTACACTCCCACCAGCCATTCTGGAGAAATGTCTGGCCAGTTTATTGGATGTCATAATTGTCTGGCTTGCAGATGGTGTAGTAGAGCTGGAAGACATCAGTGCTAAAGAGGCAGACGTGTTGTACGATTTTGTTGTTTTCGTAATGAGTCAAGGTCCTAAGTCAGCTCATATGTCACGAGAGACTGCACCATCTCGGTGCCTGCACTGGGGAAGATTGGAGGATGTGGGCTTTGTCCTGCACAACAACCTTCAGGAAATAGTAGCTTATTGGATGGGACCAAAATCAAAGAGTTTGAAAGCAAGCGAATTTCGAAGTATGATTCGTGGATTATTTCAGAATACAGATAAAAGAGCAACAGCCCTATCTAAAATAAAATGAACAAAATGACAAACTATTGTTTGTAAATCAGTTTTATGGTTTTCTTTCTTGACTGTATGTTCTTGCTCTTTGCTTGTGATCTGTTGTCTGTTAAACACAAGTACAAACATTTAATCTACTCACAGGTATGTATGTGTAGATTTAATACTATATAATTCCTTTAAATATTGTATGAATTAAACAACCTTGTCGAATCCATACTGTACCAAAAGTTTGTGAATCTTTTCGGACAGTGAAGAATCTGGAACAAAATCTTCTCTGGAGTCTGCATCAAATGACAGTTAAAAGGTTGAAAGTTTACTTCGAAATTAATGTACATTACTAAAGATGCAGATGACGCATGCCATGGCCAAGTAATGTCATGCAGACTTCTATGGTTGTGCCTACCAATACTTCTACAATAATTACTGGCAGTATTGATTTGTTAGTAATATATCGTCCAATTCTGGTATATTACAATTATATGGGTTCTCCAAAGGTGCACAAGAGAGAGTCAATGTGCAACTTATCAGTGCCGCAAGTCAGTAGAATCATAGATACTCTATGGTAGAATACAAGAAAGAGCTTACTCACACGTGTACTTTCGATGAATTTGTTGGTTGTAATAGATAAAAGCCAACCCTCCAAAACTAACAGCACTACAGATCATCATGAGTCTAAAGTTATAGCGCGTGACTAATTCCCTGAATACTGCTCCGTACCCGTGACCCTTGCCGGCCATTTTGCCGGCTTTGCAGGGAAATCCCCCCTGTACTGCAGCCCCGGTGATAAGCGAAGTAGGAGAGAAATGAAGCTCCTAACGCACAACATGCTAACGTCTCATGTGAAAGGCGTCAAGAATGGATATCCTTTCAAGATCATAGTAAGCATCCGTGTCCCTCCAAACTCCCGAGTTAGCCTGTGAACCTGTGCATGATTGGTGATGGCTTATGTTTGTAGCTGGACATTCAGGGATTGTACCTGTTTAAAGTCGTGTTTGACATTACAGCTAATAGCTCACATTTTGCCGGTGCACTGCGATAAAATGTGAAATTTGTATTGCATTAAAATCATGCTGTTCAGTGTCAAGTCCATGCATCTCATCAATTGATGTGGATGGGCTCCGGATGTTAAACCAGTGTACTTGTGCAACACATGGTGTAATTTTATCCATGCACTTAGGCAGCACCTAACACAAAGAAACACAAGTGAGGTTCAAGATTGAAGTTTCTATCTTATGGTATAGGAATTTATGAGCATTGATAGTTGGTACCTGCTAACATATGCATGTAGGGATGTTCACCGTCTGTGACACACACACACACACATGCATGCATGCACACACATCACACACACACACACACACACACACACACACACACACACACACACACACACACACACACAGTGTTCACTGTCTGTGTTAGACTTATGTGTAGTAGTGTTCATGACAAGAGATCCCCATAGGCTTTTCTCGTTTTACCTTGTTCACTTTCAGCCTAAGAAAGTGGAGTCCAAAGAAGTGGAATTCAATCCTGACTTCATCCGTCGAATGATTAAGAGGCTACAGTGGGGAGCAGTGAAGGAGGCTGCAGACGTTGTGAGTCCACTGCATGCATGCATGGTGTCCATGTTTGCACCCACTCACACCACACTGTCCACACACACACACACACACACACACACACACACACACACACACACACACACACACACACACACACACACATTTCTCCCCATCTACACACTCCTGCAGGTGGGGGCTGGTGCAGACATTCCACCAGAGGCACCTCAAGACTATGAAGGGAATGAGGAGTTTCTGAAGAAAGCTCATCACGTGCTCCTTGAGGTTGAGGTTGTGGAAGGAGAGTTGGAATGCCCTGAAAGTGGACGCAAATTTCCTATCAACAATGGAATTCCGAACCTTCTTCTTCGAGAAGATGAAGTTTAAACTTATTAAAGCGCACAATTAACACAGCAATCATCATTGCACGTACATCACATTATACACACAAGTACACAGACAAGTACTTATACATATTTCATATACATTGTCACGTTCACAAAGCTTCAAAGTGTTGTTTGAGCTGTTTGATGAGTTCTTTTGAATCTGTGTGGTCAGTAAACACATCCAAAGACTTTTTACAGTTTTGGTAACTTCTTTGTATGTCTCCAATCTGAGTAAAGGGGCCATATGACTCAAGCTATAAACACACCCATGCACAGTTGGTCATACAACTATTATGCACAGCACATGTTATAAGCACTGAACACACAGGAAAACCGGTCTATAACGACCACTCGAGGAAACAAGTGATGGTGGTCTTTGTAAACAGGTGGTCCTTATACAGAGGTACATTAGTGTATCACTGCATGAGGTGGCCCTGGAGCAGACTACAGTGGTCTCTATAGACAGGTGGCCCTGGAGCAGACTACAGTGGTCTCTATAGACAGGTGGCCCTGGAGCAGCCTCCAGTGGTCTCTATAGACAGGTGGCCCTGGAGCAGCCTCCAGTGGTCCCTATAGACAGGTGGCCCTGTACCGAAGTATTCCCATTGCCCATGCATCCATGTCATATTGACCTACAAGTACACACACACACACACACACACACACACACACACACACACACACACACACACACACACACACACACATACACACACACACATACACACACACACACGTGGGCACAAACATACACTGTAGACATAGACTGAGACCAACCAATAACTGGGTATGTATACACATACACACATTAGTACATACGCATGAACACACATATACACACACCTTTTCACATGTGAAAGCCATGTTGTAGAAGGGTTCGTAGAGATGGTCGCCTGACTTGCAGCTCGACTGAAAACACGATTGGGCCTGCACAACGCACACACAAGTACCAACACTCCAAACACAAGGAGAAGAACATGTCCGGAGACTACAGGTATGCCAATAGCTCATGAAAAGGGAAAGATAAGAAACACAAAATGATATCATAACCCCCCTCTGTAAAAGGACGACGGGAGTGGCTCCGCTGACGGAATATGCAGTCTACTTTGCCAACCTCACGACTAGTGATTAGAACTTGTGACTGGCGTCAATGGTTGAGTAGTAACTAGTACAAAACTTGCTTTAATTCAAAAGATTTCAAAAGTCTTCACAGTTTGACAAAGTGGATAACCCATGCTTGCCCACACAGCAATGTGGGCAAGCCTTTGTGTAACTGTGTTACCAAATTAGCAGAACTTTAGAGTTAGGGCTAGCAGTGGTCCATTGTATGGCCTCAAGAAGTGACTGTTTATATGAAGGCTAGGCCACCCGAACTTGTCAAGACAGAAAATACAGCAAAACTCTACCACACATACCACTTGACCATCCCCATCACTTGACTATGTACACCACTTGACCATCCCCATCACTTGACCACGCACACCACTTGACCACGCACACCACTTGACCATCCCCATCACTTGACTATGTACACCACTTGACTATGTACACCACTTGACCACACACACCACTTGACCATGTACACCACTTGACCACGCACACCACTTGACCACGCACACCACTTGACCATCCCCATCACTTGACTATGTACACCACTTGACTATGTACACCACTTGACCACACACACCACTTGACCATGTACACCACTTGACCACACACACCACTTGACCATATTCACAAGATCAGTAGGCATATGCAGCAGCTCTCACCACTTCTCCGTGCCCCATCTTCCACTCCAGCACTCCCAGGTTGTTCAGAGCCTCAGGGTGAGTGTTGTTGTAGACGAGGGACAGCTTGAAACACTGGTACGCCATGTTGCTATCACCAACACCCTGTGCATGTGGAACAAATACACTCATAGGTGTGTCAGTGGGCGTGTCACTAGATCTACGTATACCATGGAATATCATCAAGTGTTTGTATGGCAATTTTTGTATAGAGTGAAAACCACTGCCCTCATCTATGCAGCATTGCTCTATATATTATACTGCATGATTTTCAGTGCCCCCCCTCCCCCTCCCCGGGGTTCATAATGGGAATTTATTGCAGGATAAAATTTGCACTCAAATCATTATGGGATAGTTAGTGGTGAAGTTTAAACATAGCATAGGGAAAACCATATCATTATATTTTAGAGATTGAAAAGAACAGAACACGGACCAGTTAAACTCGGGGAGAGCAAGTACATGCAGAGAATGGCAGTGGTCCTAACAGTAGTCAACACCTATTCACAACAGTGGACCTACCAGAGCAACATGGCCGATGTTGTACCAGACATCAGCAAATTGCTCATCTGATGCCAGTGACAGGGCTCGTAGGAGGCAGTTGAGAGCAATGTCGTACTGCTGAGCATAGAAGCAGCACAACCCAAGGTTGAGGAAGACTTCAGTGTTGTACACACCCATCTGAAGAAGACGTCTGAGGAAGATAACAGGGAGCAAGGTTACAGAATTCTCGAGTAACAGCAAACACAGGTCAAACAAACAACATAGTGTGTTGCCCTGTTTATGTTGGTTGGGGAAGTTAAGAGGAGTGCTATAACAGGTGAAGTGCTGGGAAATGAGATAATTCTGTCTTAGTTACGACAGGAGTAGGAACATGATGGTCTCACGCACACATGAATACATGTACACACACACACACACACACACACACACACACACACACATATATATATACACACAGACACAGACACAGACACACACAAACACACACAAACACACACAAACACGCACACACGCACACACACACACACACACACACACCACTTCACCACCAGTAAGCACACACACATAGTACTCCTACATCCTTGTCCCCACTCACCGATAGTACCGAAGAGCTATCTCAGGTTGGTCGCTGTAGAAGTGGTGTGTGCCCAGACATGCTATAGCCTCAATGTTGGTACTGTCCATCTCCAGTACATTCCTGTACTGATCCACCGCCTTCTCCATCTCTCCGATGCCCTCGTAGATCCGAGCCACACCGGTCAACAGAGAGACGTCTTTGGGGAAGGTGGATAGACCCTGAAGATGTTGAAGGAATACCACATAACAAAGAAATCTCACAGCTACAGTTCTGCCTGCATGTCTAGTAGTGTAGCACAACACTGCTCGTCCCTTCATCATTTCACAAGTGTCAGATCTTGTGAGAGTGATATGTACAAAGGTCGAAACTCTTTGAAATGCAACTGATTTGGAGATGCTTTACCTTTGGACAGATAACACAAATCACAATTAGTCCCCAAACAATCACAAAATGGCACAATGTTTTGCCCACTTGGGCTTCTTCAGGTACACATCTCCAAATCAGTCAAATATATGGCATATGCATATGTATATGGCAAATATATAAGGTGAAGGTTTGCCATGCGCAGTAGGTTTGGCTTGAACTTACACCACTCCACATTCTTATCGTGAGGAAACCCCTGACCCCTATTGGTACAGTAGAACCTCGTCAAGAAGAACACTTAAGACTAACTTATAGACACAAACTAGTTTCCTAGCCCTGTTTGGTTTGCTGTAGTACTGTACATGTATTACTATATCCTGATAAGAAGAACTTCTGATAATGAGAACAAATTTTGTGGGTCCCTAAAAATTCGTATTAATGAGGTTTGACTGCAACAACCTAGCGATGACGTAGGGACTAAATAAGTACGAGAATGACAAGCAACAGCCGTCAAAATCAAGGTATCAAGCCAGAACAGTTTTAGAGGTGACATAATTCAAGTAACCATGGCGACTAATGAGGCTGAAGGTCAGTAGACACGGACCTACATGAATGAAGTCAACAGGACAAATTCAAATGCCACAACAATTAACCTTGCTACAGACATAACACTATCTTCAGCGATGGGATAGATGCAAAAGAAACATCTTTTCTGGCTATTCAATACAGGCACAATATTATTTTCAAAGATGGGATAAATTCAATGACAGACCTTTTTAAAGTTTTCAATGGCAGCTAACGGCTGGTCCAACTTGACGTGTACTTTCCCAAGGAGCAGGAAAGTGTCCAAAGTCTCAAATTGCTTGAGAGACGACAAGAACTGTTGCTCTGCCTCCCTGTACATCCCCAGCCTAGCAGCAAGAGAGATTGCAGATTGAGGGGACGGATACACAATGCCCAAACGCATACTCCAGACAACAAGAAGTCCACACAGAGTTTCATAGAGCAATGCAGAGAACTGTACACATGCAATGCTGCAGGCAGGAATACCCCCCAACATGCACACATGCACACACATACAACACTGCACTTCACACACACAAAGCTCAAAAGCCCACATACACTGTATACACAAGAGAGCCTGATGTATGAACATACCATGCACACACACACACACACACACACACACACATACACACACACACACACACACACACACACACATATATATACACACACATACACACACACACACACACACACACACATACACACACACACACACACACACACACTACAGAGAGCGTCCACACACTACATGTAAAAATGCCCCTTGTGAAGTACTGTACCTGTAATAGCACTTTCCAAGCTGCACCTTCCACCACCAACTCTTGAACTGACAGGCCTCGGTTGCTGCAGAGGCAAGCTCCAGAGCCTGTACATACATAAATACACAGAACATAACGTACACATCCACACACACACACACACACACACACACACACACACACACACACACACACACACAACACACACACACACACACACACACACACACACACACAACACACACACACACACACACACACACACCACATATGTACATACACTTACGGGTCTCACATCCACACACACACACTCCTCTCACATCTACACTCTCACCAGGGTTCTGCCCACCCTGGTTAGAGGTGGTCGGGTCCAACCAGCAAAATTCATGGCCAACCACCTTTGTCTTTTAAAGAGACCAGAGCATTTTGAAAATATAGTACTGAGTTTTTCTCTAAACTTGTTTTTTTTGTAATTGAAACACTTCACTAGTCTCATGTTTAGTCTATTTACCCTAACAAAAACCTTCTTTGATGTTTTTGGTTGGAAGGTACACTTAGAAGTTGGTCTACAAACGTGTGTTAGCTGTGAATTGATTGACTTGATTACCACCTTTGGAAGATTACCTGGGCAGAACCCTGTCTCACTCTTCTCACATTCACACACATCTCCCGCATCCACACACACACTCACTCCTCTCACATCCCACACTCACAGCTCTCATGTCAGCTTCATGATAGAAGAGGTACTCAAACAAGGCCTTGGCTAGAGCAGGGCGGTGGGCATATTTTGAAAGGTTCAGTTTAGACACATCAATAAACGGTCCTCCTGGCTCAGTCAGCATGGAAGCCTGCATGGATGGCACCAGAGCACTAGAATAAGAAACAGCACAACACAGAACAGGGGAGCCTCTGAATAAACAGCACAACACAGAACGGGGGAGCCTCTGAATAAAGGGCACTTTGGGGACGGCATAAACTCAACTGATTTGTTTTTTGTAGAGGTTTTCCTCTTTGGGAGGTTCAAAATGTATTGTAGGAATTATACTGGGAATGCAAGTCTTGTCCTTTGTAGAGAGGTTTATAATATCATAGGCACTCCATACTACTGTGTCCTCACTTGGGAGAGTCCACTATCAGAGGTTCCACTGCAGTAATATCAACACCTAAATGTGGACCACTAAAATTATCGAAAATATACATTCATGAACTAAATCTTGGTGTACAGTGGGGAATTCAACATACATCCCATAAATTCAGGTGTCACATGATGAAGAGGGCCTAGCTCCCTGTGCTAACCAAGCTGTAATGTATGTACAATGTGTCTACGGTGTCACTTGGATTAGAGGATGGTTGGTACGTGCAACAACACTGCTTCGTGGTAGAGTCATTGCTTGTGTGTAGTGCACTCGGATCCAAGCTGTCATACCTAAGCCGAGCTAACACCTCGGGTAAATCTACCTGTGTTTTCGCACACTCACCGTCCCCAGTCGAACGTGGCGTCCTGAAGCACTGGTGACGGGTCTAGCGGTGGTTGCCGTACGCGGGGTCCGAAGGGCCTGCTCCATCGTCCCCGGACGGCCCCCTAAAGTCCCGGGACGGACGAAGCCACTCAAGGGGCGACCAGACTGGCTGAGCGGACGGATTCCTTGGCTTGTCCCGCCGCCCCTCGTAGGAACACGAAGAGAAGTCCCAGGTCCTAAAACAGACACCAGGGATAAAAGTCTTCAGACAAGCACCGTACACAGCGTTCACAAATGTCAATGCTAACTCACTTGGTAACGAAGCAATAGCATTTTCGTCTAAAAGCGTCTCTGCAAGACCTTCTTCTTCGTATTCGACTTCATCCACGTACGTTTGTTCTGTTAAAGCTCGCAGTTTGAGAAACCACGCTGCCTGTAGCAAAAGTCGGGAAAGGCGTCCACTTATAAAATTAGGATTCGACGTAGGCTACTCCCTCTCGTTGCAAAGTATAGTTACCTGATCAAAGGGGTTCTTCTCTAGCAACATTGTGCAAATTTCTACGCATTCTTCAAATCGTCTTCTTCTGAACAAAGATGTTGCCATAAACAAGGGGTCGAGCCCTTCTACTTTTATATTGACCGGTACCTTTCCCTCCATCTTAGTTAAACCACGCCCACTTGAAGTCTTGGATGTTGTCTTTGCAAGCTTTGACCATAGGCACTCAATACTAAGTGTCTCTGCTTGGACTTGCTCCTGTTATCATCTTGTTGAAATAAACTGTTCCGCGGTAGTCCTTTCTTGTGGCAATAGCTTTTAATACAAGTTTTCAAGATAGATAATTGGTACCAGTGAGTTCCTAATTTGCACTCACATCTTACGACTCTCAATGGCGTGGTCTTGAGCAATATTAGTAGAAGAGTCACTGGAGAGTCGTACTAGGATTTCAGAGGATGCTGAAAGCGGGGCTATGTTTGACACTCTACTCCCTTCAACACACACAAACACAAACCACACTGTGCGTACTACCTCTGTCCCAATGGGACAATCATAGTCAACACAGTAAAACAATAGGTGTGGGTCCTAACACCGTAGCTGCACCCGGCCATCCGAATAACCCCACACATGAAAGGCACTAGCTAGCATCATTAGACATGCAGATAATTTGGCTTTTCTTTACAAAGGTAACATGGATTTGGACTGCATGCAAACCAATTGGGTAGAACTTCGGGCATGAGAAGGAATATTCAAGATGCATCATTTACTGGTCATTTTATGTGCCAAAGTACATGGCAGGCACTAGTCTGGTGTGTCCAGACTGAACTCAGTCTGGCCACACCAGACTAACAGGCACATGCATACACACATATATCACTTCAGTGTGTTAATTTCACCATAGTCCACACTTCAAGGTGTACCACATACCACTGTTGTGTGTGGGACAGTACATACACACATGCTCCCATCATTGTGTGCAAGAGCTGAAGAAAGCACTACGTGTGCAGGCACTTATGCTATACACCAAATATAAGTTCTTCGATACACACATTAATATTATCTTCAGTAAAATACACAACTCATGTATGAAATATGAGGTCTAATATCCTATATCAACCAGGAGTGTTTAGGACAGGTCCCACTCGTCTCTAGCTATGACTGAGTGATGGTGAAATGAGCGCTGCCCTGGTCATAGACCTGGCTGTGGGGATGCTTGCTACCACACTCTCCATTGCAAATAGCAGTGCTGATGTTGTAGACTCCAGGCAGCCACATCTCACACGGTCCTTGGGTAGGATCACAGTCTGGGTTGGGTTCGGCCTTCAACTTCCAGGACACGGAGTAGGTTCCAGCTGGCTGCTCCTGGTTCAACTCAGTGTCACCTGAACAAGTACATGGAAGATATCTTTCACTCCCAATATTCTACCCCCCCCCCCCTGCACGCACACGCATGTGTGCATGTATACGTGCATGTGTGTAAGTACATGCATGTGCAAGTACCTAATGGTAACTTGTATTAGTGTACAGAGGATGCTAACATCACACACTTCCTCTTACAAACCGCAATGGTTCATCTGAGCCGTATCCCACACTGTCCACTCACCAACTGGGATGCCATCCACAGTCTGAACAAGCAGCTCCACTTCTCCCGTGCCTGTTCCCTTTGTGGAGTTGAAGGTCATTGTGATTGTGAACCTCCCTATAAGCAGGTCAACATGGACTCATTGACACCATGTACATACAAACACACACACACACACACACACACACACACACACACACACACACACACACACGAAAGACAGTACAAATGCAGCTGATGCATGATCGAGATATTTGCAACAAGTCGGGACATTGGACATACATACACATCCAACTAAGTTGGGATTATGCTTACGCAGTCCTCCCACCCACACATAAGATGCTGCTGGACAGTGAGGTGCAGTACTCACATGAGCTTCTCACCTTGAGGGCCTGATTTAGGCTCAATAGTCACACTTGTGATCTTTGCATTACCATTGTCGTTGATGGGACAAGCCCTTAGCAGCTCACAATAGTAGATGGGGTCCAGATCAGCTCTGTAAGAAACATGCACACACATGCATCTAACAACAGCAACACATAGGCGGTTATTGGTGATGTATTTCCGTACTTTTCAACAATAGCGATGAACTCTTTCACCCCAACAACTGCACACAATATCATACAGACTTCCCCAGCTACCTTGCTGCCTGTCTTTTCGGCCAACACATTACAGATGTCAGCACAACCTCCTACCACACCAGCATCTGAAGCGAAAGAGGGAACAGACGTTATATTGGGTGGTCAGGTGGAGATTTCACACACACATAAAGTGAACCCTCAAACACATACCTCTGGATCAGGAATGTTACTCTTTTTTCCCCCAATTACTCCAATACATCATGTACTCATATTATGACAGTGATGCAAAGTTACATTACTTGGTTCAAAACCACAGTGGAGCTTCACTAAGATGAACTTTAGGGTACCCACAAATCAGACTGACTTTTCATTAGGCCAGGCAAAGTTAATTCAAAGTTTATCATTTCCGCCCACATGTGATTTGGTTTCCGCCTGATTATTTTCATTATGCATTATTTGTGGTTATGTGATCAAAGATGAGTCTAGCCATTACTACCTTAGTACATATTGCTTTCATTAATTTGTGTTAAAAATGTGATTTTAACACCGTATAGGCGCTAATTCTCGTGAATGAGCCTGCATTTGTGAAAATTCGATCACAAATATTGGGCAAGATACATAGAATGTTAGTCTAAGATACAGTAGGGACTTGTCCATTCGCAAAACTAAAATTGCGAATTACAGCCAAGTTCTTCATTCGTGAAATACACATCCTGCGAAAATTAGCGCCTGTACGGCATGCACATGTAGTTGTACATGTATTAGTCTTGAAAATTAATGATATAATACCCTCATTTGCTTCTTGTATTGTTTGCATTAACTTGAAGGTTTCATTATAATGATCAAAGTGTACAAATACGTGATAATAAATAATAAGTGCATTTCAATACAAATGAATAGTGAAAAACGACCGCCCTCCCTAATGCTATAATTTAGAAGGCTTGACGGTAAACTGGGAATCAATTTTGCCTAGCCTTATAAAAAGTTCTTATCAGGATATAGTAATACATGTACAGTACTACAGCAAACCAAACAGGGCTAGAAAACTAGTTTGCAGTAAGCAGAATTTTGTCATAAGAGAGTTATTCTTAATGAGATTCTACTGTCAGGGTTCTATCCAGTGGGGGGGGTGGGGGGGAAGCTTCCACCCCAAACTTCCCAGCTTCCACCCCCAAAAAATTCCAACTGCAATCCAAAATACTATGGAATAGGCCCTACTTGAGTGTCAAAATTTACCTTGAATGATCTAAAATGGCCTCAAATACAACCTTGTATAACCAAAAAACTCAAATTTTCCCTAGGGGGCATGCCCCAAGACCCCTCTCGATAAGTACTTATACTCCTGCACTCCATAATATATCTGGTCATGCACAAACACACACACACACGCACACACACACACACACACACACACACACACACACACACACACACACACACACACATGCATGGACGCACATACACACATGTGTGCAAATGTACGTATACACACAGACACTCATTGTATTACTATAGAGAAGGCCCTATTTGAGTGTGAAAATCAGCCTTGAATGGTCTAAAATGGCCTCAAATGCAACATTATCTCACCTAAAAACTCGAATTTTCCCTGGGGGGGCATGCCCCCAGACCCCCCTAGTTTCATACGTATATTATATATACATATATATACCCCTGCACTCCATATATATACATATCTGCATGCACCTCTATTATCACAGCACTGCATGTGTTTTATAGATGTCTAGGATGCCACATAATACATGTACCTGCCCCCCTACTATACTTTGTAAGTACCCCCCCCCCCCCCCCCCCATCACCCTGCTATATACATACAATACATGCATCAAATCTATATGCATATCTTGCGCGCAGTCATTCACTGTAATACTCAAGCTTCCCCCCCAAAATTTTATTCCTAGATAGAACCCTGACTGTAGTCCTCCAGGGTGTCAGGGTAACTTATCTATACTGGGAAGCCTTTAGCCATGGGTTATTCTAACAGGCACTCAGTATAGAAAAGCAAAATACAATATTATGAAAATATAAGGAAAATGCAAAGAATTAATAAGAATCATTCATTCAATTAATTTGGCAATTTAATAGTATGTAGTTAATACTATAGACAACTTTCAAATATGCATCTAGAACATTGAGGGTGGAGGTGAGTCAAGTAGAATAAAAAAAGGTCCACACATTTCGAGGAAAAGATTTGAAATTCTTGCAGGTCCTCAGCAAATCTAACCTGAATTTTACCATCTCTGTGGCCAAACCATAGAATCCATGCTACATAAGGTAGCATTACAGTATCTATGCTCAAATACAAGCTGTGTCGCACACATGTAATACTGAGGTAGACATAGCTTCATTAGAGAGGCAACTGCATGGCATCCAAGATGGTCCATGGAACTTTCAAATACCTAACCACACTCTATTGTGCTCCATCTACACCATTTATCATAGTGTTGACAGTTGGCCTGGAGGCATGCTAGTCTGGCATAGCCGGTCCTGCACTAGACTAAAGGCATGCAACGTTCTTAGAAACACTTTATATGAAACAAACAAGAATTATGCATGCAATCAAGCAGTCACAACTGGCAGAAATCGAACGCTAACTCACTTAAAATGATGTTTAGAAGTTGGTCGATGAACTGTCCAGCGAAGCTAACACACAGAGGGCAAAAGTCAACATTTGGTTTGGAAGTAATCACGCGTTTTGGAGGAGTCGCCGACAAGAAAGGAACGGCAAAGCTACTTCCAATGACAATCGACAGGAGAAACAAAGCCTAAATATGGAACAATAGAGGTCAAAAACAGACGATAAAGGACATGACATCAAAAGTTACGAGTGCTAACCTTCATCTTCGCACGGTTTTCAGAAGTGGTGCAGTGCAGAAAGGTCGATCATGTGATCTCCTGACCTCTGTAGTAGGGCGAGGGTCGAAGTACTTGTGAGCAGCTCACGTGACGCGACCTCGCCGCACTCTGCACTTGCCATAGATACTAGTGGTGCTAAGATCAATATTTGACACTGGCACCGCACACACGCACATGAGGTTTCCAAAGTGCCATGAATGTGTTTGTGTAACATTGGGTATGGACCAATACTTGGCACTAGCACCAGGTTTGTGAAGTGCTGTGGGTGTATTTGTGCAGCACTGAGTATGGTGGTGCTAAGAGCAATACTTGGCACTAGCACCACTCACATTCACAGCGGATACACATGAGTTTTCTGATGTACTATTGATTTAATTATTATAATAGTATTATATCTTGTTCTAATAATAAATTGTTTCATTCTTAGACTATATAGCACATGGGGACACCTGCTCCTAAAGAGGACAATCTCACCTAGGTCCATGTGTCCTAGGGGTACATCCTATCCTAGGAATGCGAGTCTATGGGACAAAATATTAAGGGGACATGTGACCTTGTGACAATGTTATTTGCTTCTGACGAGCTTGCAGGCATTTACAAAGGTGGTCTAGCTTACCAGACTTCACCACAGTACAATAATAATATTATGTATTCTACAAGAGGCTAGCATCCCTCATTGCAACAAAGTCCAATCTCCCCTACTCTATTCTACAAGAGGCTAGCATCCCTCATTGCAATGAGGCCCAATCTCCCCTACTCTAGATGGACTGGATTTGTTGTACTCTGCAATCTGCCCTGATCTGAATGGCCATCATATGCATCCGTGGCAGTCGCTCGTCTCACGACTGCATCCCCAGACTGAGTTTGACTCTTCTCAGATCCATTTTTACGAATGCAGAAGGTCAAATAGATCAACTAAGTTACTCCTCATGAACTTGAACTTCTCCTACATGACTCTACTACATATTTTACTTGCATGCTAGTTTTTATTAAACTGTTAGTGTTTATTAAACTATAACAGTACCAAGTTCCGTTTCATATGCAAATGTCATATACAGTTCGTCCCCGACCATGATCAGATCATAGACACTCTATACTACGTGATACAGAGTGTCTAGTATCATGATTAGAGGTTAGAGCATAGACCCTCTAAACTGCGTATGGTTAGAGTGTCTACATTATGGTCAGACGTCACCATTGCAGCCACGTGCTAGTCTCGCGGCGCCAGACCACTTCCCTCTAGGGGGAAGTGGTCTGGCGCCGCGAGACTAGCCACGTGCAGCCACGTGGCACAAACCAAAATGGCTACAAACCTTGCACGCCAGCTCCAACGGTTGGAAGTTCCGGGACAGCCTTCTTTGCAGCAGCTAGCCTCTAAGAAGCGTCCGTCGTTTTTGTTCGACGCCAGGGAAGCAGGTGATGTGGATACAGAGACGGTATTCCACTTGGCAACTAATGGGTTGGAGGAGCTGGCGACCATCGACGAAACGTTTCTGGAATTTCGCGATACCCTCTTTAGCGACACTTATAAGGAGTTTGAAAGAACACATACAACAGATGAAGAAGTTGAGAGTCTAAATCGTGAACTGGAGCGCTTTCTTCTGCTGGTGTCACCTTACTTTCTCCTGAAACCATCACACAAGTGTTTGGAATGGCTAGTACGGGTCTTTCGAATTAACTCTTTCAACGTAGATCACGTGATGCAGTGCATATTGCCCTACTATCAGACCAATCTGTTTGTACGAATGGTTCAGCTCCTCCCACTGAAGAGCCACACTTCTCGCTGGCACTGGTTACGCCCACTGCAGAAATCTGGGTCTCCCCTCTCTCAACAGACCCTCATCAACCACTGTATTGCCGACCATGCATCACTGGTATTCATCTGTGAGCTTGTGGGCAAGTGGGTGCGGTGTCAAAAGCATCGTCCCAACTGCAGCCAAACAGCAATTGCTCTTTATACCACCACACTCGTGGGTGTTATCGAGATGACAAAGAAGATCTCAGAAGACCTTGTTACCCTCATTTCTCCCTACCTGACAAAGGGACTGAAGTCAAAGAACTGTGACTTGTACTGCTCATCTCTTGTCTCTGTGTCTCTCCTCTCCAGTAAAGTCCTCCTCGTGGATAGACTTGTTCACTCCTTCATTGAGACCATAGCTAAGGTTGGTCTTGTTTCCAGACGCAGTTCTGCCATTTGACCACTAACTACTCTGCTATGGTTTGGTGATACGCGCACATTGAATCCATACAATGGGGTTAAATATTGGCATTCCAATCAGAATACCGAATGCCCAGAACCGTATAATATTTCAATTGACTACAACTTTTCCAAATTTGTGCCATTCAGATAATCTTGTAGTGAAGTTTTGAACTGCCCAATTCAGCTCTTTTGCAATTTGTTAAACTTCTCAAGCTTGTGTTGTAAAATTTTCAAAAATTTTGGGAAGGAGCAAGCATTCAAAGTAGTTTTATTCCAAAAGGCCTCACATTTCTCAACAGATCGATAGCACAAGATGCCATACGCATGGCTGGAAGGTTTTAGCAAGTTTATCTTCACAGTTTTTGCAATTCAACTTTACACTGTAAAGATTCACTCCTGAAATTGTTGGGATGGTCAGGGTGTCCATCCCCAAAATAGACATAGACCAAAAAACTTTGTAGAAATTCACTCGCCGGGATTTTCTAGCTGTATGTATGTACATACAGTACATACATATGTATTTGTGTGTATACTTTTTATTCTGTATCTATTGTGTGCTGCCCATCTGATATGGAACACCTTGTCTTTAGGACATTGTATGTGGTGTGTGCTGCAGTTTCCCACTTGCATGCACGTATGTGCAAACTTATACACACTTTTTATCCCAATTCTGGGTTTGTAGAACCTGAAACCGGAATTCGAACAGGAATCCTTTCTGTGTCTGTCTTATGTTTGTTCGTCTCAAAAGCAAAGAATCCTAACCAGAAAGTTAGCCAGCACAGCTTTCCGTACTGATGTGTGCAGAAGTCCATACACACACACACACACGCACACACACACACACACACACACACACTTCACATCTGTGTGCGTTAGTAACAGAACTGTGCTAAATGGTGGATATATGTCTTGTCTTCTTCCAGGACAACCTCCCATTTGCTGAAATATGACAGGACAGTAGTCTGCTTGGAAAGCATGCTCAAATCTCAGAACATCATTCACTTTTGTGAACTATTGATGCGATCAGTCGTTGATGTTCTGAGTGGGGATTCCCCCAACGACATATATTTCAGAGTATTAGTGGACATGGCAAGGGATTTTCCCATAAGTGACGTATTTGTGGAGGAATTGACAAAGTACATACTTAACAGTGTCCTTCAGTCCGTTCACAATCTGATCTCTTGATCATCTGTCTTGCTAGATCTCTACTGTCCGTGTACACCGAGTGTGAGGTGGAGTTGGATGTGGACACTCTCCTCTGCCCTCTGATGAGAGCCCTCAGTACAAGGTTTGTAGGATGTGTTGACTGTCTCCAATTTACTATTCTTTTAATGTGGTGTTCTCGGCTGCAGACAATCTGAAGCATTTGATAAAGCTGTGGGTGAATTTCTGTCGGAAGGTGGGGCAAAGAAAGAAGCTGTTTTCAATATAGTGTCGATGACACTACCTGGGATTCGACATCAGGTGATGAGAGGGGGGTGGGTGAGGTGTGGTATGGGATGAGTGAGGTGTGAGGACATGGTATGCATATAGTGTTCTTACCAACCTGTACTCCAATGAGGTGGCTGCATGTGCTTGTGTGCTCACGGGTGTGACGAATCCTTTTGGGCATGTCAAATGTTAGTGGGCGTGTCAGGTGCTCATGGAGTGTGGAAGGCAAAACTTGTTGAGCTGAGTCAGTTTCCACCCAACAAGAGATAGCCCACAACCACATGTGTTTTGCCTGTGATGAGTATACCTTGAAGTCCCTGGATCCCAGGGAAATGGGGTGCTGCAACTGCACTGAAAATTCCTATTTAGGGAGGAACAGCTTTTGTAGCTTCCGTACTCTGTGTCACATGACTAGGATGCTAGCTGACAACTGGGGTACAAAGGAGAATTTGGTCCACAGTTGTTAGATGTCCCTCAGGACCTTAGGCTGATAGCCAAAAGTTCCTACTTTGCTTGAGGGTGTGTCCAGCGGTTACAGCTTAGCTTTGTGTGATTCTGTCATAATGCTGACGTTCCAACCGCTAACATTAAAATGGGTGTGTTCTATCCCTCACAACAGCCACACCCATCTGACGTGAGGGACGCTTACACACCCACATTACCTGTGATACTGTAGGATCCAATAGCATGAGAGAAGTGGACTGTTTGTCAAGTGATGTACAATGCATGCCAAGTGATGTACAATACATGCCAAGTGATGTAGATCTGTTGTAAAATGATGTAGTTCAGTGAAGCCTGTCTTGAAGTCCACCTGTCTATAGAGACCACTGTAAGCTGGTCCATGAACCACTTCAGCCATACATGCATATCAACCTGGCAATTAAGACCACCTGAGAATTAGAGACAGGATAAGGCAGTCCCCAGGGTGGTCTTGCTTGCTTGCTTGATTGATTGATTATTCTTATTTAGGCTGGGGACCCGCTTAGCCCAATGGTTATATTTCAGGGGACCCAGTGAATAATTACAAGTAACAAGCAAACAACAAACAAACAATTACATAATCATTATAGGGTCAATTGTCAAATCACACAGTGTTAATCAGTTTGGTAGCTGTTGCCTCACGGGTTCCACGCTATGCTCTCGTCATATTGCAGGTGATAAAGAGTACATGCAGCACTCTGGCTTTGAGTCTACATCACCATGACAGCCACATGAGAGCAGCTGCAGTAACCCATCTAAAGAAGATCTTAGAGAAGGACCACCTTGAAGAGGAGGACAAGGAGTTTGTACAGAGTGCTGTTCTACAACGACTGAAAGATGATTGTCGTGAGGTTGTCAGGGCAGTACTTGACATCTCAGTGGACAGCCTGTTTAGTCTGGTTCCGCCTACTGAGTTATTACAGGGGCTGATGGGCATAGTGCGAGACTTCAAATGGTGTGTATGATAAACGACATATATAGTTAATATGTGTATCTGAGTGTGTGTGTGTGTTGCCTGCGTCCTACAGGGAGGACTGCACGTTGGTGTGTGTTCGCATAGCCTCGTCAAGTACGGCAGCGAAAGTTGTTTGTGAAGAAGACATGAATGCCTTCATTCTTGAGTTGCTTCCAAACCTTCTTCTAATGCACAAGAATTGGGAGACACCTCTGAAGATGACGACTTTATTGGCAGAAAGCTCTCTTACTACCAGCCATCCACTACTGAAGGGTTTGAATGAGTTGGTGTTGTGCGATGGTGAGTTTTGTGTGAGTGTTCTTGTGAGGACATACGAGATGACAGTGAGGGTGTGGTGTGTATCAGTGAGGGTGTGGTGCGTAGCAGTGAGGGTGTGGTGCGTAGCAGTGAGGGTGTGGTGCGTAGCAGTGAGGGTGTGGTGCGTAGCAGTGAGGGTGTAGTGCGTAGCAGTGAGGGTGTGGTGCGTAGCAGTGAGGGTGTGGTGCGTAGCAGTGAGGGTGTGGTGCGTAGCAGTGAGGGTGTGGTGCGTATCAGTGAGGGTGTGGTACGTAGCAGTGAGGGTGTGATGCGTAGCAGTGAGGGTGTGATGCGTAGCAGTGAGGGTGTGATGCGTAGCAGTGAGGGTGTGGTGCGTAGCAGTGAGGGTGTGGTGCGTAGCAGTGAGGGTGTGGTGTGTAGCAGTGAGGGTGTGGTGTGTATGTGGTGAGAATTCTGTTTCGCTTACTTTGCAGAATACCAGAGACTGAGGGAAGATCCAGGAGCTAAAAACCAACTGGTAAATACCAATTTTGCCTTTCTTGACTGGTTTACAGAGAACCTGAAGTTGATTGAGGACAACAGACCACTAGTGAGCAGTTATTTATGTTGCTTTGTTGTTCACCTCTGTGTTCAATATAGATGCTTGTCTGCCTCATTCCCTCAGATCTCCCTTCTTCTTGGTTTTGGAAGAGGCCCTGTGACCAAGAGTAGTGTGTGTCGCTTTGTCTTCGCTAACTTTGTCCTCTCTCACTGGATCCGCGGGATGCAGGACAGATCACTGCAGCTGGAATTGTCAGCTGTTTTAGTGACTGCTTTCAACCAGTCAACTCCTGAAGATCATAAATCTGATGTGAGTATAGAATGGGTGTGTCTAAGCTACTTGTGGGTGTGTCTAAGCTACTTGTGGGTGTGTCTAAGCTACTTGTGAGTGTGCCTAAGCTACTTGTGGGTGTGTCTAAGCTACTTGTGGATGTGTCTTTAAGCTACTGGTGGGTGTGTCTTTAAGCTACTCGTGGGTGTGTCAGGTACTTGTGGGTGTGTCCAGCGGTTACAGCTTAGCTTTGTGTGATCCCATCACAATGCTGACGTTCCAACCGCTAACATTAAAGTGGGTGTGTTCTATCCCTCACATCAGCCACACCCACCTGACGTAAGGGACGCTTACACACCTACACATGTCACAATATATTTAATTCTATAGAAACGCTTTCACCAGTGGCTTATGTTTGTTTCTTTGTTGTTTGTCAGGAGAAACTGTTGCTTCCTACGACTCCATTTTCTGTTTTGGCGTTTCTGAACAAAAGCACAAAATCTACAAACCTGAGACGACTTTTTGCAGTATTCCGACTGTGGACTATGAATATAATTATCAACAGTATTGTTCTTCCGCCATCAGCTGGATCAAGTGAGTACTAAGTGTTTGTATGCCATTTATGTTGTGTTGTAATGTAACTATTAATTTCTGTTTGAAATGTTGCAGTATGGTTGACATTGGATGCTCCTGAACAGGAAGAGAACTGGTATCATTTCGTGAGTCATTGTATTCATTTCAGTTTGTATCTACCACACCCATTTGCACAATGACACACCCCATGCCACACCCATTCACGCACTGACACCTTTTTGTCTCGCCCACTGGAGCTCACATGAGAGTTAATGCACACTCTTGTGTACTGCACAGGACACACCTTCCTCTGTGGTGTGACACACCCACTTGACACGCCCCATGCCACACCCATGATGACACCCTCAGCAATTTTGTCCTGTTTTATTGTTCTATAGACTCTTCTCTCTGTCCTCGACACGTTAACATCTCGAGTCGGTAACAGTGGTGGTGGTGATAGTGGAGATGATGGTGCTGATGGTGCTGATAGGGAGGGTGGAAGACCCAGTAATGCTTATCGTACTCTGCTGCAAAACATGTTGGAGGTATGTATTTGAGAGGGGCATTGACATCAAAGCATCAATATCACTTAGTGATAGTATTTCTGCTTGTGATGAAAATGTTGTCTAATGTTTGTTACTGTGGAACCTCCGAATAAAGGACACTTTGGAACAACTCTTATTTGTCCTTTGTAAGGAGGTCGTCCTGTTTGAGGCGTTCAAAACGCACGTATTAGAACTGTACTAGGGAGGATGTGTTTGAGACCTGAAGTCTTGATCCATGAGAGAGGCTTATTATACTGTGTCCTTATTGGGAGAGTCCACTATCAGAGGGTCCACTGTACTCTGTGGCCTAGCATCATCAGGGAAGTGCCCGCAGTGGTCGGGCCCAACCAACACTCATCTTAGCCGACCAGGACTAAGAGACTCCCGACCACTACCAAATTTTGCAGTATACAATAAATAAAACTAAAATACACACACCATAACTTACTGTATACTAAGAATATACCTCTGGAAAGCTCTGTGAAAGTTGAGATCTAAAAGCGTTCACAAAATTGTCAGATACGCGACTCGGGTTGGTTGGGAACTACACGTGGTCGTGTATTGTACACCATTTTTGAGTACATGACTGACCAACCATGCATGCTGGCGGCAGTTTAGAAAAGTAATTTTCATAATTATTGTACATAACTAGTACTGTGAACACTCATCATGGTGTGTGAGTCTTAGCATTCTACACATATCTCTAAGACTACAGCCTACAATCCTAGAATAAATTATTATTATTCAATTTTGGACATTACAGTGTATTGTCGAGATTGCTATTATAGCAATGATGCACATAAGCCAACTACACACTACTACTTGCACGTTCTATGTGTACGTACGTGCATATATGAAGTTTTTTTGATGATCCCTTAATAACCACCTCTCAAAAAACCCTGGGTACTTCCCTGCAGCAGGATTGTGTTGAATGGTGCAACACTGTTTGTTGCCTCTTTCCAACTCACACTACTAGAGAAGGTTCTCAGTAGGTTACTGTCTGCATGTGTGTGCATTAAAACATCTCTAATACGGCCACCTTGTGACCGATGGGATCTTGCCAGATTAGAGAGATGGCTGGAATGGGCAGGTCCATTCTGATATATGTGTGACTTCCAGGACTGCATAGGATGGCTGGTTTAACCAGTGTGGCTGCCTTACAGATGCTCAGAGCAGAGAGGCAGCACTGTAGCTCATTTCTCCAATCTTCCGGTTATTTCTTCGTGTAAGACTCACAAAATGCATGTTACATGTTCACAAGATGTGGTTACAATGGTTGCAGTAGTTGCACTAGTTGCAAACATGTAACATGCATTCCGTGAGTCTTACACGAAGAAATAACCAATCTTACTTCTCTTCTTCAGGTCCAGTTTTCTGGCCGAGGTTGGTTGCTACGGTTTTTAGCTCTTCTTTGGACCAGCCCAAGTTCCTCGACTGTCACCGTGGACACCATGTTGGGTGGCTCCCTTTCCCTCTGTGTGGGTCCGATACTGCAAGCCCGAGGGCTGCAAATTGGAGCTGCGTACCTCAGCTCTCTTGATGTGCAATCCTTAGTGGCTATCTGTACCACCAAATGCCCATGTATGTGTGTGTGTGTGTGTGAGTGTGTGTGTGTGTGTGTGAGAGAGAGAGAGTGTGTGTGTGTGTATGTGAGAGAGAGTGTGTATGTGTGTGTGAGAGTGTGTATGTGTGTGTGTCTTTCTGTCCGTCTGTGTGAGTGTGTGTATGCAGATTTTAGCATGTGCACGTACATGTATATCCCCTCATGTTCTCTGTTCAATCTCTTCCAGTGATTCCTTCTCTTCTGGTCCCTCTGGTCAGTCCCCTGTCCACCCTGCGTCAACAGTCCATTGCCTGCTTCCGATCCATCCACCTTGTTGTAGACCAGCTTGCTGGTGGACTCGCCAATGAAGCACACTCCACTTCTCCATTGCTTCATCTGGTGACCGCGATTGTGCAATATTCATTTGACATTGCATCAGACCCTCATTATTTTGCTGTTGTACTGAAAGGTTTGTTCCACAAAGGAAGTTCCAGTGAGTCCTCGTCACGATCTTTACGACGGGAGCGCGGGCTAGCAGCAGTACATTCTCAACTAATGGCAGCCATTACCCAGGAGGGCACTCCCATTGCTGTTCAAACTGTGTTGCTAGGCAACCTTCATCTAGTGGACCACCCTGTAAAACTAAAGGAGTCATGTGATTTGCTACAGAAAATGTTGTGTAGGGATCAGCCAGCAAGTGAGGATGCGAAGGAGCTGCTGGAAGTGCTAATTAAGGGTTTTACCCCTAAATCAGCCACCGTTTTTGAGGAATTTGAATCAGGTTTTCAAAGCTTTCTATCTGTTTTGGGAGGACAACATCAGCTTTTATACTCTTCAAGGCTTCAGGAATTGGCACTTATGCAGGTGTGTTTTCTGTAGAGCCTTTGTGAAGGTGTCCGTTTTGTGGATGTGTCCTATTAGGAAAGTGTCCTGTTTGAAGGTGTGTTGCTTGTGCATGCATTCTGACCCCACACACCAACCTTCCGTCTGACCCCACACACCAACCTGCCGTCTGATCCCACACACCAACCTGCCGTCTGATCCCACACACCAACCAGCCGTCTGACCCCACACACCAACCAGCCGTCTGACCCCATACACCAACCTGCAGTCCTGTTAGCTGCACTATCCAACCTCGTTATCATGCGCTGTAGCCTTCTCTATGCACAGGTCTCTCCGCTGTTCTTCTCATCACTGGACACTTCTCTGCAGTGCCAACTGCTCAAGGCAATGATTAACTCTTTGGTGTCAACCGATGATGCTGGCATGGTAACCCTCATTCGCTCCACTCTTCAAAAGGTAACTTGATGTATTGATAGGTCGATGTCACTTTTTTAAATGTTTATCTGTGTTGCCATAGCTACCACTTACAGCTGATCATCTGAGTGAAGAGCTGAAGCAAGATTTCAATGTCCTTGGAGTGGTCAGTGAAGAAGAGACTCCCAGACCAAAGAGAAGAAAACGGTAATGGCAGTGTATATCTATGGGTCTGGTTCCTTATGTTGCGTGGATGTAGTTCCTGATCTGTGTGGGTGTGGTCCCTGATCTGTGTGGGTGTGGTCTATGAACTGTGTGGGTGTGGTCCCTGATCTGTGTGGGTGTGGTCCATGAACTGTGGTGGTGTGGTCCTTGAACTGTGTGTGTGGGTGTGTGGGTGTGGTCCCTGATCAGTGTGGATGTGATTCCTGGTTGGGGTGGGTGTGGTCCCTGATCTATGTGGGTGTGGTCCCTGATCAGTGTGGGTGTGCTCCCTGAACTGTGTGGGGTAACTCCCTGATCAGTGTAGATGTGGTTCCTGGTTGGGGTGGGTATGGTCCCTGATCAGTATGGGTGTGGTCCTAGATCTGTGAGGGTGTGGTCCCTGATCAGTATGGATGTTGTTCCTGATTGGGGTTTGTGTTGTCCCTGAACTGTGTGGGTGTGGTCCTTGATTGGTGTGGGTGTGGTACCGACAGCGGATTGAGCAACTAGTGTATCACCCAACATGTTCAACCCTTTCCAGGACAAAAGAGCCCATCTACAATTTGCTTTCTTGCCGAAGACGACTGTGTGTGGTCCTGGAATTAAGCACTAGTTTAACTGATCTGGAAGGCGGAGACCACTGGAGGTTGGTCCCATTGTTGTTTCAACTCCTCGGTCACGTCCTGGATCCGGAGGACCAGTGGGAGGAGCTTGAGTATCCATGTCAACTCATCTTGACCCAATTGACTCTCTGCTGTAAGCAGTTGACTGCGATGGACCCAGCGCAAGCCCTGAGTGAGTGTAGATGCTCTGTGTGTGTGTGTGTGTGATGCATGTGTACATGCATAAATGCGTTCATGATGATTAGCTATATCTCCTGATGTCCACTGCCTTTTGCAGAGGTGGTCCCAGAGGACGTGTTTGATGTGGAATTGGCTGTCAAGTGTATTCGAGTGTCTTCTGACACTCACACGCAGCATCATGCATTCATGCTGCTGGCAACTGCCGCTAAACTCTATCCTGTGAGCTCTCCTACGGGATGCTTTTCCTTTGTAGAACTTGTAACTTTGAGTACTCCTCACCATCACTACTTGCACACCTCAACTTTCCCTCTCCTCACCATCACCCTTCCCTCTCCTCACCATCACCCTCCCCTCTCCTCACCCTCACCCTCCACTCTCCTCACCCTCACCCTCCACTCTCCTCACCATTACCCTTCACTCTCCTCACCATCACCCTCCACTCTCCTCACCCTCACCCTCCACTCTCCTCACCCTCACCCTCCACTCTCCTCACCCTCACCCTTCCCTCTCCTCACCCTCACCCTTCACTCTCCTCACCCTCACCCTTCACTCTCCTCGCCCTCATCCTTCACTCTCCTCACCATCACCCTCCACTCTCCTCACCCTCACCCTCCACTCTCCTCACCATCACCCTCCCTCCTTGCAGTCCCGTATCCTCCACAACATCATGCCCATATTCACCTTCATGGGGACCAGTGTCATGCGCTGCGACAATCAGTACAGCTATTCCATCATACAACAAACAATAGACAGCATTATACCAGCTCTGATGCAGGTATGGTGTGTGTGTGTGTGTGTGTGTGTGTGTGTGTGTGTGTGTGTGTGTGTGTGTGTGTGTGCAGGGTTTTATTTGGGGTCAAATTTTTAGGAGGAATCTCCACATCTGTTTATACGTATGTATGTACACACACGCACATGCGGCACGGCACAAGTATGTGTATTCAATGATATTAATTCCCCCATACCTACATGCAGCATGTAAATCAGTTTTTCTTTCAGAATAATGAATAAGACAGGGCAATGGCAAAGTATAGTGATGTAATGAGGGCAGATATGTATGTGGAATGATAGTGGTCTAAATTAGGGGGTCTGGCGGTATGCTCCCCCAGGGAATTTTTAGTTTTTATGCCTCAGAGGGTGATAAATGAGGCTGTTTTACGCCACTCAAGCTGTTTCTGAATACAGTACACAGATCAGTGTGCATGTGTGTTACAGCTAGGATAAAATTTCAAGATTGATTAATACAAGCTATTAATGATATGTCATAATATTAAGCATTTTTGGGAAATTCTACCCTTTACAAATAGATTCACGATCGATTCATGACAGTGTTCATTCACAAAAATGAAGGCTGCATAATTTTGTGAGATTGAATGTTTACCTGCAAGCCTTAGCCCCAGACTGAACACCGCAGACCTATGACGTCACGAGTGCAGAAGCCTGCTAAGTGCCCAGGGCTTCTCTAAAGCAAAAATAGAAATTTTCGGGATGCATTTAAAAACTACTTGGATAAAATTGATTACAGCCCTACCTTTGAAGGGTACTAATCCTAAGCTTCCTTCGTTGCAACTTAAGTAGCTGTACTTGAATT
>CAUJGJ010000263.1:1466399-1468899 GCA_963170055.1 Halisarca cf. caerulea | reverse complement strand
AACCATGTTATTACTAGGTTTAAGCAAAGTTCAGAACCTCGATAAAAGGAACATTATATTATGTATGGCACTGACATTTCCACTCTGACTTACTGCTGCTTATGAAGCTGCTGTGATAATGTGTGCTCATGTTTCGATTTGTACTGGATACATACTCTGAATGCAAAGTTTGCTTGTCTGCAACACTTTGACAAGTTAAGTTCTCACCTGAGTGCAACACACAGAGTGTGTACTACCAGTCGATCCCCAATTGTCATAGTTTGAGACAAAGACAGTATGCCATGCAGTGTAGCACTGGTTTGTGATGTTTGTATTGATTCAGCCGCTATTGACACGAAAGACAATGTTCAGAATCTTCAGAATCTGAATCTATCAATCAATCACAATCTTCAGAATCTGATGTATTTGCAGAAATAATGAACACTCTTCATTTATAACCATTTAAAATGGTAAACGGATGTAGGATTGACACAGGGCCGTGCAAAAAGGCCTTATCAATAAGGGATTCTCCAAAAACACTTGAAACAAGGGTGAGTTGCAAAACAGGTACAGGGCTAAGTGGGCAAAGGGCAAGACAGACATAGGGCTAGACGAGCATAGGGCTACACATACATGAGGCTAGACGGGTATAGGGCTAGATGAGCAACATTTTTCTCAAATTGGTGTGATCATTCGGCTTTATAGAACTTTTTCATCCTTTCTTCAAGCAGTCCTCTGCTCACCGTGACAAACTTCAAGCCCAGCGCCAATTGAACTGAACATCACTTACTGATAAATGTCGCATTGTGCGTTGCCGTATTCACTGTGGACAGATTCTGCCACAAAGTCGAGTTTCGCTCACAAAACAATAGCACAGAGTAAAAGATGGAAGCCATGATCTTTTGTTGCGATCGAGCACATGCTAACGGCTGTTGAAATGGTACAGTATTCCCGCCGCGATCGAATTTGTAATTTGGGACAAAATGTCTTAGTAATTTACACGCCGAAATGCGTGGGCACCCAGATCGGACTTCCCTACCGACGGAATTAGTTAACCTCGCTAAACCACTCGGTAATGATGTCAGCACCATTGAATGAATAAATTTTCGTGGAACAAAAGTTTACGAGTTCTTCCTATTCACGAAATCTGCAAATATTAATGATCCTGAAATTTTGTGATGTAGGGTAGGTATTACAGGGCATGTTTGTATGCACATTCACAAAATTAGCAGCTGCAGTTAGCACTTCTGTGGTTTCCTTGTGACACTGTGGATACACAAAGATGCCTATGAATCTCATTAGCTTCCATGATGTAATGGTTGGGGTAGTGTGGCTTCTCCAAACATATGCATAAGGTTCTGACCCTTGCAACCTCACGCCCACTCTGAGGATGACCTCAAGGAAAGTGGATGCTGGAGCAGACACTTTAGTGATGTGATACTTCAGGTCTCCTCACCCTCCTCTTCTTATCTCGTGCCTGTCATCTGGTCTCCTCTGTGTGTGATGGAATCTCTGTCACCTACCATATGCGCTTTTAATTTTCACAGGGTGTATATTTCACAGATTTTGGCTTTTAGCATTTTTGTGTTTTGATATTCGTGGATGGCCATGTTTTGCCATTGCACAAGAGCCCAATCTTTTCCACGAATTTTGCAAAGCAGGTGACATTTGCAAAACATTTGTTTTGCAAAATACCTCTTAAATGACACCAACAGTGTCCCCAATAGGGGCAAATGGAGTATATTTGAGTTGAGAAAATTGAATGAATATTTGAACATTAGTCAATAATTTGCGCACGTGCATTAGCACACATGCGCATACATGCACACCTTCCATCTCGCTCATTCAGGAGGAAATGGCCAGCTGTCTTGAAGTGACTGAAGAGTGCCTGTGTGGGCTGACACCTTCTGATGTTCAGACACACAGCAAGCCTCTATTGGACCTCTCACATCTGTTGCTAAGCTACAGATCTCATCACCCATCAGTCAATGTATGTTTAGGGGTTGCCTGTCACATTTCCCTAGGCCACATTGAGTGTGTGTGTGTGTGTGTGTGTGTGTGTGTGTGTGTGTGTGTGTGTGTGTGTGTGTGTGTGTGTATGTGTGTGTGTGTGTGTGTGTGTGTGTGTGTGTGTGTGTGTGTATGTGTGTGTTAGCATTCACAGCACACAGCACGCACGCACACGCACACATCCATACTCATACACACACACACACACACACACACACACACACACACACACACACACACACACACACACACACACACATACACACACACACACACACACACACACACACACACACACACACACACACACACACACACACACCTGTTGATAACACTCACAATGTAGGATGCATGGAAGGAGTGGTGTGCACATTGCCCTCTCTCCACGCTACTCTACTCCTCCTTACAGGAACTGGAGTGTGTTAGCTTTGTAGAGAAGAGAGTTGTGACCATCTTGGGATCTGTTGTACTGAAGATGTCTGAAGCCAGCTTTAGGCCCATGTTCCTAATG
>CAUJGJ010000263.1:1446399-1461399 GCA_963170055.1 Halisarca cf. caerulea | reverse complement strand
CAAATTCTGTTTGGCCAAGAAGAACTCTTTAAAATAAGTGTTTACAATTGCACATTGCGACACATGTGTATATCACACACACACACGGACATGAGACAGCAGCATCCTGGCAGTTATCAGTTGGTGTGAGAGGAGAAGAAAGGGCTGAGACTACAGATGTAGTTCCTCGTCAAACTCCTTGACAATGTCGCTCACCGATTGAGGTCGTTCCTTGCAAGGAAGAACAATGAGAGGCGGCCGATTGTCAGTGTGCTCAATAGGAGTGTCGATGAGGAACATTTTACCATCAGTGTTAATGATCGGAGTCCTGGGAGAGGCCAGTGGAGAATCCATCGATTGTTGTGGATAATCATCATCATGCGCACGAGGTGTGCTTGGCCGAGAGGACGGACGGGAAGAGGGCCGCGAAGTTGGTGCACTGCGAACACTGTACTGCACATCAAATGATTCGTGTCGTGATACAGGTTGCGGCTGGAGGGGAAGAGGTGGGGGGAGAATGGAGGAACGAGACAGTTTCTTTGATCTTGGACGAGGATAAGCAATCATTTTTTGTGACTGTTGAGGGGAAAGTGAGAACGGACTGTTATCGCTCCCAGTTCCCTGACCATTGTAGGCTGAATCATCTGATCCCAGGCTGCACGAAGAGGGACTGGGAAGATTCTTTGGGTGCTTCTTTGTCCCAGAAACCAGGCAGTCGTAGGATACTGTACCAGACAGTGTTCTCACACCAATCTCAGAAGGTGACTCTAAGTAGATGAGGTCTCCACTAGAGTGCTTCTGCATGGGAGACATTGTGTCACTACCCTTGCCTGAGTCGTCCAATGAGAGGCGGCTGAGAGTGGAGACCGGACTGTCTGGTGACAGGAGATGGAGACTTCGGTGCTTGTGGGGAGCGAGGTGTGTGGGTCTTGGTCTTGTGACGGGTGATGACGACTCAATGCTGAACTGATGTCTATATCCCGGCAAATGTGACTCTGCACAGGTGAAGAAAGAGATTGAGAAAGATCAACATTTGACCACTCAAACCATCTTGTGTACATGCAATGGTTTGTACAATCACATGATACGTACATAACATGAGTTCTTCCTAAAACAAGGATGTATTTCTGTACATCCATATACACATGGACATGGAGAGGATCAAGGTCATGTCAGGACAGAGGCCGGTGAACACACACATGGATAACTAGGGTGTGCACACACACATGGATAGCTGGCACGTTCATGCACACTCACCACTTTTCATTTTGCCATTATCCACTTTGCGAGAATCTGAATTGACCCGCAATCGATGATGCTCCATCTCCAGCTCTGGATCTACAAGACAGCAAGAACACATGCTACATAGTAGAGTGACCTCACCACCTCACACACACACACACACACACACACACACACACACACACACACACACACACACACACACACACACATACACACACACACACACACACAAGCACACACACACACACACACACATACACACACACACACATCCTCACTACTTCACTCTCACCCCATCAGACAATTCACCCTCACCCCCTCACAGTACCACAGTCCAAACAGACAAACGTGTGCTCACTGACTACATCAAGTGCACCTGTGACCTACCTACGGCATCTGAATTGGATCTTTGCTTCATCCGTGGGCGGGAGAGGGGGGAAGATGAGGGGGAGTATGAGCCAACTGTGTAGGACCCACTTGTTTCATAACCTTCGTTCTTGTAGACAAACTGAGGAAGGGACTGTCGTTGAACTGCTCGAATACTCCTTGGAGAGCTCACCTCGTGGAAGGAGCTTCTTTTAGACTTGAGAGCTGCAAAAAAACACAAAACATTCAATTACCGTTAATAGAATATTATGTAGAAATTGAAAAGCATTAATGCACACACTGCTAGTGTGGGGAAAGCCTTGTACAAACTTTGTGTGTGTGTCTCAATACAGAGCTAGTGTGTAAACTAGGGCACACACACACACACACACATACACACGCACACACACACAACACTCTACTACCGTATGCGCTCAAATTTTTCGCGGATTGGAAGCCATGTGCAAATATTTTAAGCCCACGAAAATTTAGGTCTAGCTCTTGTGCAATGACCAAGATGGCCGTCAATAGAACAGAAGTCGCGGAGAAACACTGCAGTGCCTTCGCTTTTTTCTCTAAAAACTTGCATCCGCAAACTAACGAAGTTTAGGTCAGTAGAAGGCTAAATAAAGGAAGGATTAAAGGGGGATCCGCAAAATAAAAACTGCAAATATATTGAAAACTGGCGACGATCTGTGAAAGTTTCATCCTGCGAAAATTTGAGTGCATACAGTAATATACTGTGGACAAACACACACTGTAAGTGTGCATGTGTGCCTGTACATAAGCACAGTACAATACATCCACACAAAGTGTGTGTACAGTACAGTACGGCAACCATGTGTGTGTGTGTGTGTGTGTGTGTGTGTGTGTGTGTGTGTATGTGTGTGTGTGTGTGTGTGTGTGTGTGTGTGTGTGTGTGTGTGTGTGTGTGTGTGTGTGTGTGTGTACAGCGCAGTTGTCCACACTCACTAAGCAGTGTACACAGAGGGTCGAGGACAGACAGGAAGTTTATACAGATCAATAAACATTCCTAGGGAAATAAAAACTTCCATGGATTGTTCTAAAAATACCTTCAACATTAGCTAAGAACAGATCTATTAAAATGAGCCATCTAATGCTGGAACCACACCAACCACCAATACCTCAAGACCCCACAACACCACACATATAGGAACAAGTTCAACAAACTCACTGTAGGAGGCCCCACCCACTGACTGGCTGTTCTAAAAATATCCCTCTCCAAATGACTGTAAACAACCTCACACCACACCATGCATATCAACCAGGTCAGACCACACATATCAACATTCACAGGGTTTGAACACTCAGACCACGCCCACAAACAGTGAGACCACACCCATGGACATCAAAGGTGTACATACGTAATTATTATAGCAATCTGTTCATATTTGTACTGCAACACAGCTAAGTATGTGCGTATGTGAGCTGTACTTACATCCACTTCGTATGAGCTTGAGAAACTTGTTAATCTTTGATGGCTTTTTCCTCTTCACAGTGGATGGAGGTGTTGGCGGTCGTGACATCATACGAAGCTCCTAAACACAGTACAGTACACACACACAATTATAAGCATATCTCAAATTTTCTACGTACGCATCAGGAAGAAACATGCTCTGTGACTTATGTACGTATGTACGCATGTACATACACACACACACATACACACACACACACACACACACACACACATACACATACATACACACACATACGTACACACACACACACACACACGCACGCACGCACACACACACACACACACACACAGGTAGGTATGTACATATGTACGTATGTAGGTAACAGGAATGAAAAGGAAGGAAACATCCAACTAACCCATTCCTTCAGTTCTAGCTCCTTCTTTCGCAGTTGCTGTTCTTTGCGCTCCATTTCTTGCTGCTTTCTCATGAGCTCATCTGCCTCGCGTGTCATCCTCACTTTCAGCTTCTCTAGCGACTGTTCCTGTGCTCTCAACTCCTGCAATAACACATAGAGAGGTACAGCAAACATTTTATCACCCAACACACCAACTGCCACACATGACACTCAAGAATTAACTCACACACATAAAGAAGTGCTTACATCACAAACAACCATACAAATTGCCAATATTATACATATCACCTGTAGTTGTAAATACTACCCGATGCGTGAAAAACAAAACCTGAGCACCCAAAAACCCTGTGATACACGTGATAAACCCAAAAACCATGTGATACACATGTGATGAACATGTGTTATGCATGTGATATGCATGATACATGCATATGTACATACATGTGATGTGTACAGGATGCATATATGTACATACGTACATACAGAGTGTGTGCTGCTAACCTCTTCTTTCTTCTTGAACTCTTCAAACTTGAGACGCACTTCTTCCTTCCAGGATTGCTGGAGTGTTGTGAAAGCCTCCACTTCAATGCTGGCAAACTTTGACGCTTGCAACTCTTGTAGCTTCCTGAGGACCATGTTGAAATCAGGTCTGGCATGTGGGTCGTGGTCCCAACAGGCTGTACATGAAGAATAGGGTCAGTATACATATGTACATATGTATATTATGTATACATACGTACATACAAACGTACATAGACTTGTACGTATGTACACACTACAACATCAGCATGCTTGAGATTTGTACATCACTGGAGTATACCTACGTACGTATGTATATACATGTAAGAAACTACACACATCACAAACACACACACACACACACACACACACAAACACACACACACACACACACACACACACACACACACACACACACACACCTTCAAGGAGTGACTTGAGTAGCTCAGGAGAGGCCTCTGGGATGGGCAGTGAGAGCTTCCCACTCCCAACACCCCAGGCCACGGCATAGAGGTCCATACCTCTGTACGGTTGCTCTCGTGTCAGCAGTTCCCACATCACAACAGCAAAACTAGGGATGTAAGGAGGGAGGGAGGCTTTAAACAGACAAATACATTAACATTGTTGTTACAACACACAAAGCCAACATGTGTAGGTATATGCACACAGTCCCCTCACTTTCCTACTGCGCCCTAAGGGAGGTTATGCTAACATGCGTTTGTGTATGAAACCTTCACCACATGGGTGAGTGGGTGAGACATCAAAGGCACAAATGTAACTCGATGATGATCCTCCTAGTACAAATGGGGTCATAACAGCTAAATCCAATGAGGTGTACAGTTACCCATGTACACAGATTAGTCTAGTCAAAGGTAGTTAGTACGGTGAGGGTAATTTGTCTGGAGCAATCAAATGCTCCGCCCACTCACCTCCAAACATCTGATGCTTTGGAGTAAACTGAAGTCCGTATGACCTCCGGAGCCATCCAAGCAAAGGTACCAGCTCCGCTCATGTGTGTAGTGTGTTGTATCTCCCGAGCCAAACCAAAGTCAGTGATGAGGGGGACATTACCTGCCAAGTTCTGTGGGTCCACAGGATGCGTCAGAAGGACTACAGGAACAACACGGTAAACATACACACAGTAAGCACACATTCTGGAGATACACTATACACAAGACTAACACACACGTCACACACAGTCTGTAGACAGTACATTCACATACAGTATATATACATACACCCCCCCACACCCACTCACACACCTCAGCACCACCCCCACCCCCTAAGCACACCTCAACACCACTTCCCACACACACACACACACACACACACACACACCCCACACACACCTCAACACCACCCCCTACACACAGAGATTCAATCAGACAGAGAATACACTGGAGACAGAGTAAAGACGTTCCCAGCCATCACACCTTCCCTGCAAATAGCTTTCAACAATCAATTCCCAAATAAAATTAACACGGTGTTACTCAGTGAGTGGTAATTGAATTCCTTGGCCTGATAAATGTTTTTTAGCCACCACTGGTCCCTACAGTAGCCATTGTCTGATGCCTAATGTGACATCATTAGCAGTAATGACCAGTCTGTAAGAGATAGCTGGTGTTGTGAATAGCCAGTGAGGGTGAGTAGGAAGGGAGCTGCCTGCTGAAAGTGATAGACTATGAAGTGATACTGACACTTGGGATGATCTGTGTGAGTTGTCACCTCACCCATAACACACACACACACACACACACACACACACACACACACACACACACACACACACACAAGCAAATGTACTCACAAGGATTCACACACAATAAAACAATGCCACCAGCAATGTGTATCTCATGTGCTGCCTGTGGTGCAGCTGACACGCACACATGCTAACATACCAAATCTGCAAACGGGACAAAACATAACAAAACAATCCCTCCATAATCTCCTACATCAAAGAATCCCTGTCTAGCAGTTGTGCCAAACACACAGCTGGTTCACAACACCCATTGCTAACTTCCCTGCAATGTTTAGCAGGGTCAAATGTGAACCAGGAACCCTTTCAAGTTGCAACCATCAAACAAAGACGGCTCTGACAAGACTTCCTAGGGTGACAACTTCTCAGAAGCCAATTTGTTAACAAAAATACAATATTATACAAAGTGTTTTCACATGCCAGCCTCATAAGCACCACTGGTTCTCACAACCCAACCATGGCAAATACACAGTTCAAAGCTTTTTCCAAGAAACTATGTACGTACATACTTTACCCACTTTCAGGGGTCGGTGGTCTATGTGCTCACCACACGCAGCGTCTGCTACACCAAATTCACCCCCCCCCCCCCCCCCCCCCTGGAAACAGGCCATATAGGGACATGATAGTTACTGTTCTGGGTCCCAATGGGTCTTATCTGGCCTAGCGTGGTTGCTGCTAACAATGAGATGGTGCACGGTGCGTCTACAGTATCTGCTGTAGATGTTGAGTGATAAGGGGATCACAGGTGGATGTCACAGCATCCTCAGTTAAGGCTAGGGAACCTTATCCAGACTGTATACACTAATACAAACATTGCGATGATCACATGCTATGGGTCACATGACTACATCTCAGGCAGGCACACACACACACACACACACACACACACACACACACACACACATACACACCATACCACAACTCACTATTGCTGGACTTCAAATCTCTATGTAAGATTGGTCTGGCAATGTCATGGTGAAGATATTTCAACCCGTCTGCAATCTGTACTGTCCAGTCCAGAGCAACACACACAGGGATAACAAAGCTCTGGTTGTGGATGGTCCTCATAAGCGACCCTCCTCTTGCAAGTTGCAACACTATCCCCACATCGGGGTAGTCAAGACAAACACCGAACAATGAACAGATGTTGGGATGGTGGAGTGAAGCAAATGTGTTGGCCTCTTTGACGACCTCTTGGACTGCTGTGAAGTGGTCGACGGTGTTGGACTTGGAAAGCTTCAAAGCCACCTCCTTCCCTTTCCAAATAGCCTTATACACGTGACCAAAACCGCCTGTACCAATAATGTCCTTCTTTTCTATCTCCTTGACAGAGATTTGAGTGAAAGAGATCTTGTCCAACTGGTGAGGGGACAATTGAGTCGGAGAATCTTTTGAGGAAGATACGACGCTAAGCGGTGTTGACACACTCTTGGTGGGTGTGATGCTGGAGTTAGATTGGTTGTCGCAAGAGCGCACGTAACTGGCGGGAAACACACCTACTCCTCTGATGGTCTTCCCTGTCCACCAGCTAAAGTTGCCCGAGACTTTAGGATCCGTGGACAACACGTCCACTTGTTCTCCGACTCTCAGCGTTAACTCATCTCGATAGTGAGCCTCGTAGGGATGAAGAACCTTGGCTTTGAACTGCACCGCGTCTTGGTAGGCTCTTCCATCAATTTGCTCACAATCTGACATCTCTCCCGCAGATGAAAGGTCGTATGTACTATCTTCGGACTCGGTCATCTTTTAATTTTCCTCGCGATTCTTCGATAAATTTATCCTTTGAGCTATTCTATAGGCAAAAACAAACGACTGACCTACCAGGACGCCACTATATCATGCTTAGCAAACACAACTCAATGAAATATGTGGTCCAGTCAAGAAGGGTGAACTTTAATAAATCCAAATAGTTTGTCATATGAGAGTAGGATGACGTCATTGAACAAATTTCCAAATTTAGCAACTTCTGGGATACGGCCCACGGGACACGAGGAGTGCTTCTGGTTTTTTTGGACTGGCTTTCTCTTGGAAAGGAAAAAAAACCTGTGGAAGACATTTAATACACGTTTGATAGACTACAGAGAAGAAATCAAGAACCTAGAATTTGTCTGGTGCCTCTTCGGTACTTTCAAAACACAAAGGTATGGGATTCGTTGTGTTAGCGGCCATTTTTGTTGCCAGGTCCTCATAACATTTTCCTTGTCTTTACCACCAGCCTTATCATTTTCCATTGCTTCTTTCGTAGGTACCGTCATGGGGATAAACACTCCTCTGAAAGTCCTTTACTATGGGCTTCTCGCTTCTATCACTGGAGGATTTGTCTTCCCTTTCCATGACACAAAGAAGAATCGCATATATATCTTTGTGTTCCACCTCTACAGCTTTCTCATGTTCTTTGTACCTCCAATTGGACTCCTTTTTGTAAGTTGTCAGTATGCATCATTGAGAGCGCGTAAGCATGCATGTACGTATGTATTTACTAGTACATACGTACATATGTACATATGTACATGTACAACTATTCATGTCAACTCCCGTATGTATCTCATGTACATATGTACATTGTGTCTACACTTGGACATGGTCTGGTCAGTTGTGATGTGTGTTTATTGGTTTTCGTCCTTTCTTGGCCATTTCAAGCATGAACTAAAACTGTGAAGCACATTATTCTGGTAGCCTTATTTTCGTGGCAATGGGTAGTAGTAAATTCCCTGCACACTGTAATTTTCATAGGATGATACTTTCTCAGATCTTGGGTTTTGCCTTTTATCTGTGCATATTTTCACAGATACGTTGGTATGTTTTGTTATTGTGCAAGGTCACCTGGTCTGAATTTTTGCAGGCATAGACTTTCATAGATGGCTTCCAATTCATGATAACTGCGAGTATTAAGTCTCTCAAAAATTAAATGCACATTCTATGTACATCAAACACACAGAGTTTCATGGGCAATAGTCCTTGGAGAAGGAGGTGCAGGTTTTCCTGATCACTTTGCTTTCGTGGCATCACTGAAACCTGACACAGTAGCTAAATTCTACAATTATGCATCGCTATGAAGGGAAATTATTCTTCAGTTTTTGTCGTTTTTGAACTCGGAATGTGTGTATTGCGAGACTGCACTGTACGGTGGTCCCCTGTGCCCACCCTGCACTGTGTGGTGGTCCCCCACACTCACCCTGCACTGTACGGTGGTCCCCTGTGCTCACCCTGCACTGTACGGTGGTCCCCCGCGCTCACCCTGCACTGTAAGGTGGTCCTCTGTGCTCACCCTGCACTGTACGGTGGTCCCCTGTGCTCACCCTGCACTGTACGGCAGTCCCCCGCACTCACCCTGCACTGTACGGTGGTCCCCTGTGCTCACCCTGCACTGTACGGAGGTCCTCTGTGCTCACCCTGCACTGTACGGTGGTCCCCTGTGCTCACCCTGCACTGTACGGCAGTCCCCCGCACTCACCCTGCACTGTACGGTGGTCCTCTGTGCTCACCCTGCACTGTACGGAGGTCCCCTGTGCTCACCCTGCACTGTACGGTGGTCCCCTGTGCTCACCCTCCACTGTACGGTGGTCCCCTGTGCTCACCCTGCACTGTACGGTGGTCCCCTGTGCTTACCCTGCACTGTACGGTGGTCCCCTGTGCTCACCCTGCACTGTACGGTGGTCCCCTGTGCTTATCCTGCACTGTACGGTGGTCCCCTGTGCTCACCCTGCACTGTACGGTGGTCCCCTGTGCTCACCCTACACTGTACGGTGGTCCCCTGTGCTCACCCTGCACTGTACGGTGGTCCCCTGTGCTTACCCTGCACTGTACGGTGGTCCCCTGTGCTCACCCTGCACTGTACGGTGGTCCCCTGTGCTTACCCTGCACTGTACGGTGGTCCCCTGTGCTTACCCTGCACTGTACGGTGGTCCCCTGTGCTTACCCTGCACTGTATGGTGGTCCCCTGTGCTTACCCTGCACTATACGGTGGTCCTGCACACTTGCTCTGTTATGTACGTATATCATTACATTATGTCTCAGTGTTTTCTGTGTGTTCTGGTTGTTGTCAGTTGCCTCTCAGACTGCTCGCTTTTTAACCCAAATGTTTCCAAATTGGGGCCAAAAGAGTGTGATCAAGACAGAGGACATTATCACTGATTTTGGCCTGTCCCTCTTAAGTTGGGATAGTTGCCAAGTATGGAAGCAGCTTTCGGATTGTGTGTTTGTATGTTGTCATTCGGGTTAGGAAGGATTCTGTAGACAGCCAGCTCCCATATACTGTGCAGGTATGTTGACCACTGTGGACAGGTGGCTGCCATATACTGTGCAGGTATGTTGACCACTGTGGACAGGTGGCTCCCATATACTGTGCAGGTATGTTGACCACTGTGGACAGGTGGCTGCCATATACTGTGCAGGTATGTTGACCACTGTGGACAGGTGGCTGCCATATACTGTGCAGGTATGTTGACCACTGTGGACAGGTGGCTGCCATATACTGTGCAGGTATGTTGACCACTGTGGACAGGTGGCTGCCATATACTGTGCAGGTATGTTGACCACTGTGGACAGGTGGCTGCCATATACTGTGCAGGTATGTTGACCACTGTGGACAGGTGGCTGCCATATACTGTGCAGGTACGTATGTTGACCACTGTGGACAGGTGGCTGCCATATACTGTGCAGGTATGTTGACCACTGTGGACAGGTGGCTCCCATATACTGTGCAGGTATGTTGACCACTGTGGACAGGTGGCTGCAGTATACAATGACTTCAGTAGACATGTGTTGCTGTATGCAGTGACCACTGTAGACAGGTAGTTACCATATATACTGACAACTACTTTGTATGTACATGATACAGTATGCATTATGTATGTATGTACTTGCATACAGTGACCATTGTAGGTTTGCAAGGCCTGTCAGCTAACAATTGATTTATTATAAACACATAGAAGTTGTTAGACATACGTATTAGTTGTATATTATTTTAGTTGTAAGACTATTGTTCAACACGTTTTGAACAATACTCAAATACATAGTTCTTGTCACAAATTAATCATCCATGCAACATTTCACCCATTATGGGCTTCTTCAAGCACATGTGATACAGTAATCAAAATAATTGGCTGATTATTTTACAACTAGAATAATTGGTTTGTTATATTGGAATGAGTGAGGTCGTGACTTACGTATGTGTATGTACATACGTACGTACATAGTTACATACATACGTATGTATGTATGCGTACATCCAGGGAACTGCTCACAATGGATGTGACAAGATCCTGGAAACGATCCAAAGCTGTCAGTCTGTTATTCTCACACTGCGTATTATATCATTTTCACTTGTACAAAAAACTGGATGTGTGTGTGTGTGTGTGTGTGTGTGTGTGTGTTTGTGTGTGTGTGTGTGTGTGTGTTTGTGTGTGTGTGTGTGTTTGTGTGTGTGTGTGTGTGTGTGTGTTTGTGTGTGTGTGTGTGTGTGTGTGTGTGTTTGTGTGTGTGTGTTTGTGTGTGTGTGTGTGTGTGTGTGTGTGTGTTTGTGTGTGTATGTGTATGTGAACACAATACGCGTATGTATTGAGTGTTATGTTAATAGGCATTCTGCACACACATACATGCACAAGGTAGCTTCCAGTATCTTGTCACTGAAAGTGTGATGTGTTTATGTATGTAGGTGTGGAAGAAGGAAGTGAGGATAGTCTCTAGGACCTTAAAATGTCCGTTGGGAGATTCCAAAGCAATGAATAGTGACTTATTTCACAACATATGTCAACTTTTCCATTTTTCATATGTCATTACTTCCCAAGGGGTGCCTTAAGGTGACGTTTCAGTTTCCACATGGGCAACAGCACCAGTCCAGAACAAAGCAGTGCAACACATAAGGGTTCTCCCCACCATACAAGATTAGAGTAATGTGAGGTCAAACCTGTGTCATTGCAGTCCTTTAACTTCCTTATTTGACCATCCTTTATCTTCCAAGTTTCATTTTCTCTCACTCAAGAAGTGACAAAGGGTGTGATGCTACATCATTCTACTACACACATCCATATGTACGTACTGGGTACTACATCATTCTACTACACACATCCATATGTACATACGGGGTACTACATCACTCTACTACACACATCCATATGTACGTACGGGGTACTACATCACTCTACTACACACATCCATATGTACGTACGGGGTACTACATCATTCTACTACACACATCCATATGTATGTACTTGGAGGCAGTTGAACCTCAGTTAGAGGACAGAGCTGGACCAAGGGGTAATTTGTAACTTCCTATGTGAGTAATATATAGCATTGTGTTGAAAGCAAAAATGCAATGCTTGCTCTTTTACTAGGGTCACTGGCAATGGAGACCCTTTAGAACACCTTTTTCATTTGAAAGCAGTGTTTTTTCCCAACCCATTACAGGACTATTTCATAAGAATTTTCTCCATTGTCATCAGGTTTTAAGTTTAAGGAAGGTCACACACACACACACACACACACACACACACACACACACACACACACACACACACACACACACACACACACATGCAGCTACACCAGTAGCACATAGCAATAGCTGTTTGCACTGATGTAGAGTGTGTGCATGGTTGTGTTCGGTCCTAGCACATGCACACCATGCGCCTTTTCCCGAGGTGCTAACCACAGATATGCATTGTGCCAAAGTTAATGTATCCGAAAACCTTGATGTATTTCCTTGCAACATTGTCTGGTAATTGTGCATACCAGTATGTATGTTTGATACATGCATTTGAGGTGTGCCAGGTCATTGTCTCAAGATCACCTTTTGTGTGTTGCAGTTTGTGATCATATTAGCAGGAATGCCTTTGTTCTGTTGCTGAGAAGAGAGTGACTTCTTGTGTGATTTTTCACCACTGAAGCCAAAGGGAGTACTTTGCCCAGCAATGAAGCACTAGTGTGCATGATAGCCTCTGCTCTCTCACACAACACTTGTGGTTTGGTGATGCAAGTGAAGCTTCATTAATGTACCACCATTCATTTGGATCATATACATATTTCTTTGGACTAATACGCTTTGCAGGTTATTTGAAGCAATCTACTGTCACTTAAACTAATTCATGCGCAAAATTAATGGCAGATGAGAGGGTTTGGTGTGTGTGTGTGTGCGCGCGCGCACTACACACTGACAATTTGAGAACCTGTGCTTGTGGGTTAAGCTGAGGCAATACAATTCTCTGTGCAAGAATGTTTGTGTTAAAGGGCAACTGAACCCAAAAAACAAGTTGCTCCTAAAATGTAGGGGCATGCATTAAAGTAACTCAGGTGTTGGTCATTCTTGCATGTTGCTTAGTTTGGGAGGTATTTGAACTCAAAGACCCAAAAATGGCTTTGTGATGTCACATTTTCGAGCACCATGTTTTTTCATTTACACGTATTCCTGTGATGTCAATGAAGTGACATAGTTGGTAGTGACCTACCATAGAGAAAGTATGGTGTTCACCTAATATCATGCCGTCTTCCTTTGTATTTTTGCCAGCAACACCGGCAGAGACATTATTTCCACGGATTAGCCACCATCATCTCGCCGTGGAGGGTTTAAGATAATTTGAGGAGAAAATAGCCTCTCTGAAGCTCAAAAATTCACATTTCGGTGACTTAAACGTACCAACCTTTCTTCTTATATCACTTTGCTTCACTTTGCTTGCACCGAGGCATTTTGAAGGTTTTCAATTGACCTCTGGAGCTACTCTGATAAGTTTATCTTCTCTCTACCGTTTGAAGTGTTGAACGATATTACTATGACAAGAGAACGGTAGCAGTCAACTTTAAGTGGGTGCTTAGTGACAGAATCAGTTGCAACCATCTGTTATCATTGTTTCCTGATGCCACAGCTTCAAACAACATTTCATGGGCAATATCTTCTCCACTTCCTCTAGGAACTGTGCTCATATCTCTACCGATGGTTGATCGACAGGAATGAAAAACATCCGTACATATAGGCATAAATGCATGGCTGTGTGATGAGGATAGCTCTGTTCAGAATGCTGTGTGCTTCTTCTACTGTTCAGACAGTAATTTGCAGCCAAATCAGTGTCATTTGGCACAAGTACTTTGTGGGCCGCTAAGTGCTGAAAGCTCTGTTATCCACATTTGCCAAAGCTGCATTTGGTACAGTACAATCAAGAACAACTATGTTTACTTGATTGTGGTCTTTCAGGTTGGTAAAAACCTAATTTGTCTTAATTCAGCAAAGTTGATACGGTGTTATAGCCTAGCATAGGCTTTACATTGTGGTACGTTCGCATTGCTTCTTCAAAGGATGGTACTGAGCTAGTCGTCTTCGGTTATGCCAAAATCGGCTCCTTTGAGCAATTCCCTGTTGTTGTAACTTCGCTCAAACTGTTACAGTAGTATCTACGCCATACAAACGAGCAGCAAAATCCTACCAATTACATTTTTTGACGTCATGGCCGCAAGGAAACATGGTGCTCAGGAGGCGTGAATTTGTGGTCGCCGTACAACTTGAATGTTGATCACAAGCAAGCCTTGATGCCATTTCTAAGGTTTAGAAGTATGAATTATCTATTTTTGACATACATAAAATAGGTATCGAATGTTTTGGGTTCAGTTACCCTTTAAGGAAATTGGAAATATTTTTCAACCCTCCCTACTATATCCCGTAAATAGCGGTTACAGAAGATTTGACCTAAGCATTGCCAGACTCCATAGCACACATGCATGCACACACACACACACACACACACACACACACACACACACACACCAGCAGCTGTCCCTATCATATCTGGTTTATCTATTTGACCCTGAGAAGTACAGTAAGTGCTGCTTGCTAACATCTGTATGGTTGTGATGTAATGCTGCTCCAGTGTTTGTTCCAAACACACAGCAGTGGCTATGCACACACTTGTGTGTGTCCCTTGTATGTATGTATAAGAGTGTGTATGAACATATATATACACATATGTAGCCAACTGAGCTCAGTGGCCAGATCATTGATCCGGTATCAGGAGTGTAAGAGAGTATCTTTGTTGAGCTGACCATGGGCTGATTCCGAGAATGCCAGCTCCTAGTGGTATGTACGTCCACGTATCAGAAGTTGATGTAGTACCCTATCAGATTCCAGGTACAGGAGGTGTGTGCTGTAGATACATATGTACTAGTTGCTACACTCCCACGAGAGAGTATCACATTTACTGCTTGAGCCCAAGGGTGAGTGCAGTAAATGTGATTCTCCGGAAGACGGGCGTGCAGTAACTATGTACATAACTTATCGCCAAATGAACGCTCGG
>CAUJGJ010000263.1:1431399-1441399 GCA_963170055.1 Halisarca cf. caerulea | reverse complement strand
GGATCAGAAACACAATTTCCTCACGACCTACGTACGTTTGCCATTGGGAGGGGGTTGCTCTTCACTGTCCGTTTTCTCACTATCTCCACTGTTGTAGGGGACTTAAGCCTGTCTAAAACCGATGATGTAGCACTTGACTGCTCACTTAGTGAGCTTGTTTCATCAGAATCTAAGCTTATCAAGTTGCTACTTGTCAATGACCACTGGCTGCTAGTGCTAGGCCCAGGGCCTGAGTCGGGAGCAGCCATTTTCTTTTACCATGCACACGCCAACAATAATTCCCGTATTCTATTTGTTTATTCCGGAATTATGTTCCCTTAGTTTAGACACCTATTTCTCCAGAAACTATCCCGGCATATTTCGCCGCAGGCCTACCTGTGATTTACAACCAAAGATGCACTTCCAGTAACTATGTACTGTACAGTAGGTTTTAGGGCCCCTTGTGTGGGTGATTGAGGTCTGTCTACACGTGTGACTCAATCAATTAACGTCATTGAATCGCACAGTAATTTTTGCAAGGGATTGTCCACTTTCACCGTTGTCCACTTTGCCGTATGGCTGAAAGAATTTGAGTGTCTGTGTAGTAAACTTAAATTCCAAGCAGGTGTGGTATCCTGTATTTTGGAATACTGTGGGAAACACTGCTTGTGTCTGTTATCAGGGTTTGAGGTATGTTGGTAATGCTGCCAATGTCACCTGTGACTTGGGAAAGTGTTTGGTATGCACAGTATGCTATGCAAGCCACAGTGCGTACCAGCCACCTCTTTCTTTGCAGACTGACCACTTTGTTAGTAAATTGTAAGACCACTCCTCACTCTGCTAGACCACTTCTCACTCTACCGGACCACTCCTCGTGCTGTAGTACTACTGGACCACTTCTCACTCTACCGGACCACTCCTCACTCTGCTAGACCACTTCTCACTCTACCGGACCACTCCTCGTGCTGTAGTACTACTGGACCACTCCTCACTCTACTGGACCACTCCTCATGCTGTAATACTACTGGACCACTCCTCATGCTGTAATACTACTGGACCACTCCTCACTCTACTGGACCACTCCTCATGCTGTAATACTACTGGACCACTCCTCACTCTACCAGACCTCTCCTCACTCTACCGGACCACTCCTCATGCTGTAGTACCACTGGACCACTCCTCACTCTACTGGACCATTCCTCATGCTGTAATACTACTGGACCACTCCTCACTCTACTGGACCATTCCTCATGCTGTAGTACTACTGGACCACTCCTCATGCTGTAGTACTACTGGACCATTCCTCACTCTACTGGACCACTCCTCACTCTACTGGACCATTCCTCACTCTACCAGACCTCTCCTCATTCTACTGGGCCACTCCTCATGCTGTAGTACTACTGTCATGCTGTCTTCTGCCCCTGTGCATGGCAGTCCCCCTGGGCCTGTAGTTGCCACTGTGCTCCTCGGAACACTAGCCCTTTGCACACATGGCCATGACCTTTGCTTGTTTTTATGGTTCACGTCTTTGTTCTACAGGGGCTCCAGGACAACCTTTTAGGATGGAAGATTGGCTGGTCAGTCTACGGAGTTGCCGTGTTAGGGTACTTTGTATTCGTGAAGGTGGTCAACTTCCGTCTGCACCGAGCGTTAGGGCGGGATTTTGTGGACAGGGAGGATGAGGAGGGAAAGAAACCAGAGGATGCGAAGCCTTCGAAAGACCAAGTGGAATCCATGCGTATGGCTGACCTCAGTGAAGCAGTGGAGAGTGACGACAAGGAGGAGGGGCTTAAAGAGGGTGTGTCAGATAACCACGAGGAGGCAACTGTGGAGGTAGTGGTTGTCCCTTCAAGGAGGGAGGACTCAGGTGATCTACCCAAACCTCCAGCAAATGATCTCCCCCAACCTCCAGCGAGTGACCTTCCCCAACCTCCAGCGAGTGATCTCCCCCAACCTCCAGCATTCATGAAGGAGACCAGTGAGGACATGGCCAAGTTGGGCGGGGCCTCACTCTCTCAGTCCTCCTCCCCTAGTGATGAAGGTGGGGCCACCATTGAGCTAAGCAGTGTGGACAGAAACCACAGCAAGCAAGGTGAGGGGGACAGGTGGGATGGAGAGGGGAGTGGGTGGGACTGGTGGGAGGGAGAGAGGAGAAGGTGGGACTGGTGGGAGGGAGAGAGGGGAGGGTGGAACTGGTGGGAGGGAGGAGAGGATGAGACTGGTGGAAAGGAGAAATGGTGAGACTAGTGGGATTGGTGGGAGGGAGAGAGGAGAGGGGAGAGGGTAGGACTGGTTGGAGAGGGGAGAGGGGTGGGACTAACTGGACATGCTTACACACTCCACTCAGCAAATAGACTAGAGTACACATACACACACACACACACACACACACACACACACACACACACACACACACACACACACGTACGCACGCACGCACACACACACACACACCAGGTAGAATGTACTTTGACCAGAGTGGGTTTGTTTATCTGTGTCCCGTGGACTGGTGGACCTTTCACTTTCAATTACACTGTCCAATCAATTGGTGCATTCTTTCACATGCTTATTCAGATTCTCCCCAGGTATTTTGAGGCATGTCAGTCCAACATGTCTTCTTTATTAAAATGAAATACTGCGTATTTGTAGGGAAAACATGTCTGCATTTACAGATTGTTGAAAGTCTATCTTTTGTACAAATCACACTAGTACCCAAAACTGAAACTACAAGCAATTTGTGATGCATTGTATGCATACATACATACGTATATGATGATGTATGTATGCATGTGCGTATGTACATATTCAGCATGCCTGAAATTATTTCTGGGGAGAACACTGGACTATTGCATACAGAATGTGATGTGTACTGTATAACTAGAAGTTTCAAGGAATTATGTAACTTCGGGTATTTGGCTATTTTCTCTAAAACGTGAAATTGTACCCTCAAAATTCTTTGTTTAGGGTCTTAATGTGTGACTTGTTTGTGTATGTTTCTTGCAGATCTTGAGGCCCAAGGCCCTGCTGGACCAACTGTTACAGGAGTTGAAGAGGTGAGGAGTAGGCAATATTGGGGGTGAAATTTTCTATAAGGGAATGGGGTTAAAAGATAGGCATTCGTAACCTGAAGGGGGAGAGGAAGAGGGAATTATTTGCCTCCCCCTGCATGTTTCATCCTTGCTTAGTTTGTCAGGTTACCGGGGTTTGTAACCCGACATGTACTGTGTACACAGATGTACATAGTTAGGTGTTACAGTTTCAACTTGTTTTTAATTACCATATAGCGGGTAATTTTCGTGGGTCAAAATTTCCGTGGATCATGAAATTTTAACTTATTTGTGGTCTAAAATTCGTGGTTGGCGGTCATGTGTTAGATAATTTTATTCATTATGATACCAATTAAATATTACCGGAAGGACTTTAAAACGTAACATGGAACGCCTCTCTTGTTTCCACGTGGTCCAAGAAAATGGCCAGATCTAGCGTCTTCAAAGTTGAAGCCATGATACAAGGCCACCATGAATACAAAGCCATTTGGGAAGCTGACGTCGGCAAAACATTTCAATGCCAAAGGCAAACGGGTAACCACGGGTAAAACGGGTGGGTCCAGTGGGATCAGGTAAGCTGGCGTTTCCTTTCTTGAAATACTTCAACAAAGACATTACCTTGCTCTTACCACGTGGCGCACAAAGAGCCAGACAAAGAGCATGCAACGTACGTGCGTGGGTGGGTTTCTTCATTCTGTACGTGGTATATAGATGCATACCAGATTATACTAAAACTTTCGTGCGTAAATATTTCGTGGGTCCCTTCCCTACCACGAAAACCACGAATATTTTGCCCCTCGAAAATTACCCGCTATATGGTACATTGTTTGACTTTTGGGGAAGATAATTAGATATATTGTTTACTGGTTAGATGTTTTTCAGTATTGGCTATTTGTTGTTTGTTTGTTTCTATCCTTTTTATCATTATTGTTGTTGTTTACCCCAGAGTTCTGAGGATGATGTGAAGAGCACTCCACAGTTGGTGTCAGCGCTGGACGATCTCGAGCAGCTAAAGGCTCGTCTACAGACCTACACTTCTATCATGAACCCTCGTAGTGAGGGGGAGGAGAGGATGACTCTACGGGATGACCCTGTGTCTATTCGACAAAGGAGCAACTCCCTTCCGTTTCATACAGAGGCTCCCAGCCCTTGGGACAGGCGTAGAGCAGGCAATAGAAGCTTTAGACAACCGGGTAGACAAAGGCACAGACGACACGAGGGAAGATCCAGGGACTTTCCCCAACCGTATTCAGAATCAAATGTGGCTTCACTTCCACCCCTTCCCCCCGCCCTGAGGACAAGCACCGAAGACAGAGAAGGGAGTGGTATCCCTGCACCTCCCCCTCCTCCGCCCATTGCAGCCTCATTGTCGCTAGAATCACAGCCTTCACTCCAGACTCAGGTCTCCTCCAGTGATGCAAGAGCTGTCACAGTTGCCTTCCGAAATCGAGGATATTCTATACCCACATCCGTTGTCCCCAAGCTCTCTCCCGAGGTCATCCAGGCTATTACTTGGGGCACTCTCCCTGATGCCACTTACGATTACATCTCATCACGTGTTGCTGACTTGCGAAGAGGTCGGCTGGCTAAGAGTCATGAGGAGACCGGGAATCATCTCATCCATTGGTTTCAAAGTGTGTGCATGTGTGTGTGTGTGTGTGTGTGTGTGTGTGTGTGTGTGTGTGTGTGTGTGTGTGTGTGTGTGTGTGTGTGTGTGCATGCGTGCGTATGTGTGCGCGTGCATGCATGCATGTGTGTGTGTGCATGTGTGCATGCATGTGTGTGTGTGTGCGCGCTTACAGTACGTAAGGGCATACCCACATTTACATGCTTTTGTATACGTAGGTATGTATGCTAATTCTCCATGTGATGTGTGCAATGTAATGAATGTATGGACTGTTGTATATGCACACATGTACCTCCTGTGGTATGTACACTGGAACTACGCATGCTTGCTGGCGTCTTTGAAGTGGCAGAGTCTTTGCATACTTGTATTGCGTAACACCTTAGACACTGTGTACTACGTAACACACAGTGCCTTGTGGAGCAGGTGACTCTCGTGGGGTAATAGCAGAGGTTTGTGTTTAACTGTCCATGTGTGCAGCCTCAGGCATGGGAGTTGCCAGGTATATGTACGTACGTATGCACATATGTACGTAGGTGAACTACATATGTGCATACGTACGTACGTACGTACGTATGTATGAACACATGTATGTACGTATGTACGTATGTGCACAGGTTTACAGAGTTTGTGCTTTTATGTGTTGTGTTAACTTTTTGTCTGTCCATGTGTGTGTGTGTGTGTGTGTGTGTGTGTGTGTGTGTGTGTGTGTGTGTGTGTGTGTGTGTGCATGCATGTGTGTGTGGTATGTGTGTGCATGCATATATACCTGTGTGGTGTTTGTGGGTACGTATGTGTGGTGTGTACACGCATGTGTGTGTTTGTAGTTCGTGTCTGCATGTAACCCCACCCTTTCAACCCTGCTGTGATGCTATATTTAAACTGTCCTTATCAGGGCAGAGGTATTCACCCTTCTGATGGTTTACTTTCAGTTTGAAACTAAATGCCAAAATTCCAATGTTGCTTAATACAATGCCTAGTTGAGGTGTCTATTGGTGTTGTCATGCTATCCGCCCTTTCGTTTCCGCTATCATTTGCGAGGCTTGAAAGAAGTGCACATATCTTTTTATGTTGATGCTACACGAGTACTTCCAGTGCACCATGCAGGGGCTGTGGATTGCATGTAAAGTGTTGAGTATCCATTGTCCCCAAGCATTACAGCCTTGTTTGGTATGTGCTAATGTGTGTGCCTTTTATTACCGCATTTGTTCATTCAGTGAACAATGGCTATACCTAAGTTTACAGTGGAATTTACAGATATACACACACACACACACACACACACACACACACACACACACACACGCACGCACGCACGCACGCACACACGCGCACACACTCTTGCACACACATACACACACACACATACACACACATACAAACACACACACACACACATACACACACATACAAACACACAAACACACATACAAACACACAAACACACACGTGTGTGCATGTACATGTTGTACTTTGATAGACTGTGCATGCGTGTGTACATGTGCTCACCTTATCAAGTGTTTTGAGTTTGTGTGTATGTACTCATTAGTCCTTGTGCGTGAATCTGTCCATGTACGAGTACATATCTTTGTATGAATTTAATTTCCTTCACACTCATATTACTATTGTGTGAATTTTTGTCAAAGTGGTCAGTTTAGCCTTATTTGGTTCCATTGGCGTCTGTGTCTTTTGTTACCAAATGTGGTCATCGAGTGGACAATGGCTACTGGAGAAAACTGGTTGAATAGGATATTGTGCATTCTTTGAAACTATTTGCACTTTGCATTCATTGAGGGCCGTAGTGTGACTTTGTGTGACGTACATCATAATTCACACATATGTACACACACGCCCGCCTGCTCATGCGCACACACACACACACACACACACACACACACACACACACACACACACACACACACACACACACACATGCACACATGCACGCACACACGCACACACACACACACACGCACACACACACACACACACACACACACACACACACACACAACACACACACACACACATACACACACACACACAAGCACACAAGCACATGCACAGAGATGGAGATGGAGAGAGTGAACATCTACGTATGTTGTAAATTTCAGTTAGATTGTTATTTTTCATTCAGTTTTCACTGATCCTTTATCTTGCTCTGCAGTCAGTGAAGATGAGTGGGAGTTCTACATCATGGATGGAGAGGGAGATGACACTTCGCTCCCGGCTGACAGTTTTGAGGACAGTGATGACTCCGAGACAGACCTCACTCAGACACATGGCAGGAATGTGGCAGATATACTGGGATTGAGAGACTTGTGCGTTTGTGTGTATGCAGACATCTTCTTTGACCCTTGACTGGTCATACCGTGCGTACACTAGTCAGTCAGCTGTCTGCTGGTATGGTAGTCAGCTGTCTGCTGGTATGGTAGTCAGCTGTCCGCTGGTATGGTAGATACGAGTCATCTGCTGGTATGGTAGTCAGCTGTCTGCTAGTATGGTAGATACGAGTCATCTGCTGGTATGGTAGTCAGCTGTCTGCTGGTATGGTAGATACCAGTCGTCTGCTGGTATGGTAGTCAGCTGTCTGCTGGTATGGTAGATACGAGTCATCTCCGTGTATGGTAGTCAGCTGTCTGCTAGTATGGTAGATACGAGTCATCTGCTGGTATGGTAGTCAGCTGTCTGCTGGTATGGTAGATACAAGTCATCTGCTGGTATGGTAGTCTGCTGGTATGGTAGATACCAGTCGTCTGCTGGTATGGTAGACAGCTGTCTGCTGGTATGGTAGATACAAGTCATCTGCTGGTATGGTAGACAGCTGTCTGCTGGTATGGTAGATACGAGTCATCTGCTGGTATGGTAGACAGCCATCTGCTGGTATGGTAGATACGAGTCGTCTGCTGGAATGGTAGACAGCTGTCTGCTGGTATGGTAGACAGCGAGTCGTCTGCCGGTATTGTAGATACGAGTCGTCTGCTGGTATGGTAGACAGTGGGTCGTCTGCTGGTATGGTAGACAGTGGGTCGTCTGCTGGTATTGTAGGCAGTGAGTCGTCTGCTGGTATGGTAGACAGTGGGTCGTCTGCCGGTATTGTAGATACGAGTCGTCTGCTGGTATGGTAGACAGCGAGTTGTCTGCTGGTATGGTAGACAGCGAGTCGTCTGCTGGTATTGTAGATACGAGTCGTCTGCTGGTATGGTAGACAGCGAGTCGTCTGCCGGTATTGTAGATACGAGTCGTCTGCTGGTATGGTAGACAGCGAGTCGTCTGCTGGTATTGTAGATACGAGTCGTCTGCTGGTATGGTAGACAGCGAGTCGTCTGCTGGTATGGTAGATACCAGTCGTCTGCTGGTATGGTAGACAGCTGTCTGCTGGTATGGTAGATACAAGTCATCTGCTGGTATGGTAGACAGCTGTCTGCTGGTATGGTAGATACGAGTCATCTGCTGGTATGGTAGACAGCCATCTGCTGGTATGGTAGATACGAGTCGTCTGCTGGAATGGTAGACAGCTGTCTGCTGGTATGGTAGACAGCGAGTTGTCTGCCGGTATTGTAGATACGAGTCGTCTTCTGGTATGGTAGATAGTGGGTCGTCTGCTGGCATGGTAGACAGTGGGTCGTCTGCTGGCATGGTAGACAGTGGGTTGTCTGCTGGTATGGTAGACAGTGGGTCGTCTGCTGGTATGGTAGACAGCTGTCTGCTGGTATGGTAGATACGAGTCATCTGCTGGTATGGTAGACAGCCATCTGCTGGTATGGTAGATACGAGTCGTCTGCTGGAATGGTAGACAGCTGTCTGCTGGTATGGTAGACAGCGAGTTGTCTGCCGGTATTGTAGATACGAGTCGTCTGCTGGTATGGTAGATAGTGGGTCGTCTGCTGGCATGGTAGACAGTGGGTCGTCTGCTGGCATGGTAGACAGTGGGTTGTCTGCTGGTATGGTAGACAGTGGGTCGTCTGCTGGTATGGTAGACAGTGGGTTGTCTGCTGGTATGGTAGACAGTGGGTCGTCTGCTGGTATGGTAGACAGTGGGTCGTCTGCCGGTATTGTAGATACGAGTCGTCTGCTGGTATGGTAGACAGCGAGTCGTCTGCTGGTATGGTAGACAGCGAGTCGTCTGCTGGTATGGTAGACAGCGAGTCGTCTGCCGGTATTGTAGATACGAGTCGTCTGCTGGTATGGTAGACAGCGAGTCGTCTGCCGGTATTGTAGATACGAGTCATCTGCTGGTATGGTAGACAGCGAGTCGTCTGCTGGTATTGTAGATACGAGTCGTCTGCTGGTATGGTAGACAGCGAGTCGTCTGCTGGTATTGTAGATACGAGTCGTCTGCTGGTATGGTAGACAGCGAGTCGTCTGCTGGTATTGTAGATACGAGTCGTCTGCTGGTATGGTAGACAGTGGGTTGTCTGCTGGTATGGTAGACAGTGGGTTGTCTGCTGGTATGGTAGACAGCTGTAATGTGTGTTCCAGTGCAGTACCCTACATACATACATACGTACTTTGTGGGATTTGTACAACTGCTTAACTTTGCAAATTGCATATTTAGAGTTAATGGACATGTTCAGAGTATGTAGAAATTGTACAGAATCCACCGTCTTACCTATAATTGTGTAATACCAACTGAAAATACATATTTAACTGTCTGTGAATGAAGTTGACTAACAAAATGTGCGGAAATCATTGGTTCCTGTGCAACTGGAACGTATTGTGTAGCATGTACATATGTGCGTATGTACGTATGTGTGTATGTACATATGTACGCATGTATGTATGTGTATGTACGTATGTGCATATGTGCGTATGTGCGTATACACATATGTGGTTAACTGTACACACATGTGGTTAGCTGTACATATTCGTGTGTCCTTGAGTACACAGCAAACACATGAAAGGACTCATCAAGTGCATATGTGAACATGCGTGTTAGACATACACTGTATGCTTACTTGCATACTTAAGTACATGTACGTAGTTCAAGCACACGCATGCATGCACACACACACACACACACACACACACACACACACACACACACACACACACACACACACACACACACACACACACACACACACACACACACACACACACACACACACACACACACACACACACACACACACACACACACACACACACACACACTGTTGCTCTTTGCTGCATTACAGAGGATTGCGAGACTCTATCAACAGTCCTTCCTCAGTGCAAACCCCTCGCATAGAGTCAGCTCAGCCAACCAACAGTGCTCCTGCTGCCACTGACACTCAACCCCCAAAGTACCTCATCATCCCTCGAGTGGAGGCCACGGGTGTGGAGATCACACTGAACAGGAATCAAC
>CAUJGJ010000263.1:1411399-1421399 GCA_963170055.1 Halisarca cf. caerulea | reverse complement strand
CAATCTGTATTGTTCCTCTTGTGTCAGGCGATCATTTACAAGCTAACCACATCAGAGAGCCTCTCTGCCTGGCTGGAGAACACAGAGCTGAGGGACAGCCTGGAGCCTCTGTCTCAGGCCAACTACATCGACAACTGGGGTCCGTTCAATGAGAGTCGTATATACCTGGTGGACCATGACATCGCCAGGGATGGGATATCCAGGGAAGCTTTTGTCCTGGAGTTCATGCCTCTAATTCTTAACTGCACTCGTGCAGCTCTTGACAAGGAGGTGTGTTGGGTAGTGGAACAGTGGATACACATGAAGGCACATGTGCACACACACACACACACACACACACACACACACACACACACACACACACACACACACACACACACACACACACACACACACACACACACACACACACACACATGCACACATGCACACACAGATGCACACATGCACACATGCACACACACACGCGCACACACACACACACACACACACACACACACACACACACACACACACACACACAACACACACACACACACACATAATGTTTTACCTCTTTCAGTTCATCTCTTCTCTGTACAATGTAGGTCAGTGGAGATGACTTCTTTGTGACTTTGGCCTTTGCTCTATCACTGGCTGGACGAAGATCCTTCCTCTCTCAAATGCAGCAAGGAGGAGGCAGTAGAAGGTATTGTGGGAGGGGCAGTAGGGGGTGTGGTGGGAGGGGCAGTAGGATCCGATATATGGTGGGAGGGCTAGTAGGAGGTATGGTGGGAGGAGGTGTGTGTCTCTGTGTGTGAGCACTGTGTAGGGGATGGTTGTAGCTGTGAGTGAGCACTGTAGGATTGGCATGTGGTACATCTTCAACTGGCCAGCACTAGAAGCGTATGGTGTTCTCATACGGCCTGTGGTTGCTGTCTTGGGAAGGGGCCTAAATCACCTTGAATAGGTGGATAACTCCCTGAAGTGTCCCTAGAGAGAGTACGTAGATCCCCTAGTACAAGAGCCTACAAATTGTTGTGATTGAAATTTTGTAGCCGATGTCCTATTAGAGTTCTCCCATGGGTATCCAGTTGTGTGCGTAAGGACCAACCCATTTGTTACATGTCTTCTCACTCTTCTCCTCTCCTTCATCTACAGCTCCTCTGACTTCATGCACGGAGTGTACCAGATGTTTGTGGGTGATGCTAGGCCACATGACAACGATGCCTGGTTACTGCTGATCGTGGAGTCGGTGGACTCTATCCTCATTCCAGCTGTCAGAATGGCCATCAAACTGCACGATGTGAGTCACCTACTACTCACTGTGGACAACTACACTACCTCTACACTCCAGCTACACTACCTCTGTACTCCAGCTACACTACCTCTACTGTCCAGTTACACTACCTCACAGTCCAGTTGTGATTTAGATCATGAAATATTAAAGACATTTGACATTTACAGTAGCCCCATATTTTCTACAATATGATATGGAGCTTCCGTGCGTTGTGTGTATGTGTGTTGTGGTTTACATGTTGTGTGTGGTGTTTGGGTGGTTTACATGTTGTGTGTGTGTTGTAGTTCATGTGTGTGGTGTGTGTGTTGTGTAGGAATCTTTCACTGGATACAGTGGAGTCAATGAGGCCTTTGAGACAATGAAGAACATTGATCAGAACCATCTCATCACTTTTGAAGCTGACAGACGATGGAGGAATGCAGTAGTTACCAATCATCCTTCTCTCCTTGCCATCAGGTGTGTGTGTGTGTGTGTGTGTGTGTGTGTGTGTGTGTGTGTGTGTGTGTGTGTGTGTGTGTGTGTACATGTTGTGTGTGTGTGTGTCCATGTTGTGTGTGTGTGTGTGTGTGTGTGACTGTGTGTGTGTGTGAGTATGTGTGTGTGTGTGTGTGTGTGACTGTGTGTGTGTGTGAGTATGTGTGTGTGTGTGTGTGTGTGTGTGTGTGTGTGTGTGTGTATGTGTGCTACTCGTGTGCATATTGTTCCAACGGCAGTTGTCCATATTAGTGAACGTTTTCCCTTTTAACGCACTATTAGTCTTATTGAGTACAATTATTGACATTACACTGTGACAATGACTATATATGCATGGCCGGACCACGTTACAAGCCCTGGCTCCCCCTCTGTGATGTAAGTTCATGTGGAAGTATCAGAACTATGTCGATACTTCATCGCGTAAGGCAGAAGGGGGTAATTTTGAACAGCAGGTAATTTGGAACAGTCATGCAGGCCAAAAAGCAGTGACAATGACAAACTACATCCATTATTTCTCATCCGTAATGTCTCCATGGAGGAGTTCAGCAGTCACTGTGGCAAGTATGGCAGACCCTGTTCCATGAATTACCATCATGTTCCTAATTATCCCCCTTTACCTTACCCTTTTGCAATCAAAATAACTTTGGAGAGAAGCTTAAGCCTGCCACGTGTAGTTCAAACCGAGTTCAAAGTAGATTGAAAAGCTTAGCGCAAGTATATATGACCGGATGATACACGATATCATTGCGATTTGTGCATCCCGTAGCTGGAACAAAGATGCCATAGCTTAATGAAGGATCCCTATTGTTGAACGCGAAGCCCGTGGCTCTGATCTATCTACGCTACCTTTTTGAACTTTAGGAGTAGGTTTTCGAAGGATTTGCAAAGTCTAAAAGTGTTTATGAAACGTACGGCAGCCTGTAGAATGGACGCGCTCGATCAACCGGGATGTCGGCATTTGGTCCTCAGACGAGGGCTTTGGCACTCGTTCGAAGAGGTCTGTAGTTTGGTGTTGAGACTTGTGATCCTTTGGAAGTCATTTTGTCGTCCACAATGAAGCCTATGCCCGAACAAATCGATTTGCTCGGTTGTACATTCTGGGCCCAAAGGTTAACACAAAATGTCATACATATACAGCCACGGAAGTAGCGCCGGAAGGTGTAGGCGTTCTCGATCGCCAACCGTTAGTGTGGGGCTTGCTTAGGCTTGCCCCAATTATGTTCTAAAGTTGCCAAGCAACCAATCTCTTCTGGGGGAATTGTCCACTTCCTAGCCAAATGTCCTTAGAAACTGCACCTGTTGTTTGTGCATGTGATCTGTACATGTGGTGTGTACGTGTGGGGTGTACATGTGATCTGTACATGTGGTGTGTACATGTGATCTGTACATGTGGTGTGTACATGTGGGGTGTACATGTGATCTGTACATGTGGGGTGTACATGTGATCTGTACATGTGGTGTGTACATGTGATCTGTACATGTGGTGTGTACATGTGATCTGTACATGTGGTGTGTACATGTGGTGTGTACATGTGGGGTCTACATGTGATCTGTACATGTGGGGTGTACATGTGATCTGTGCTTTGTGATGTGTTTTGAGGAATTATAGTGGGAGGGGGAGGAGGAGAGATTTGGTGAGGGAATTCCCTTGATTCTGGTGTGCATGGGAACCAATGTGGAAACAGGAGTGGGAACTGGTATGGAAACCGGTATGGGAACTGACTTAAGAACTGGTGGGGGCTTGGGTGTTTGTGTGCCAGTCCTTTGCATTAGTGGGCAGTTGTGGTTGTCATGGTGATCAAAGAGCTTGAGTCACACCTCATTAAGACGTGGATGTCTTGTTTTACTGCCCAACTTTTGATGGCGTCTTTCACTGTCTGGGGTGTGTGCGAGTGTTTGTGTACATTATGTGTACTTGTGATTATTTTCACACACTCACACGTGTCTCACAGTGTACGTGTACCTCACAGCGTACGTGTACCTCACAGCATACGTGTACCTCACAGTGTACGTGTACCTCACAGTGTACGTGTACCTCACAGCGTATGTGTACCTCACAGCGTACGTGTCTCACAGTGTACGTGTACCTCACAGCGTACGTGTACCTCACAGCGTACGTGTACCTCACAGTGTACGTGTACCTCACAGTGTACGTGTACCTCACAGTGTCTGTCGTAGCTGTGGTGTGTTTGTGTTTCTCCTGTAGTCATTGTGGTCGATTGCCACAGCTGATTCAGTGTTGTTGTTGTGTTGGCAGTGATCTTGGACTCTTGTGTCATTTCTGTTTCTGTGTCAACTTTCAGATATCAAAACCAACCATTCGACTACTTCAACTATGGGCACACCTCCAACCCCTACAAAATTATTCGACTGTCAACAAAGAATGTTCTCTACAAAGTCATCAAGGTTGGTTGTGTGTGTGTGTGTGTGTGTGTGTGTGTGTGTGTGTGTGTGTGTGCACGTGTGTACACGTGTGTGTGTGTGTGTGTGTGTGTGTGTACACATGTGTTTGTGTATGTTTGTGTGTGTGTGTGTGTGTGTGTGTGTGTGTGTATGTGTGTGTGTGTGTGTGTGTGTGTGTGTATGTGTGTATGTGGTATAGCTTGTATGTCTATTTACTCCTTTCCATTCTCAGATCAATCGAGAGTGTGTGCGTGCATTGTGGACCAGCCAACAGCATGAGATTCTCTTCATCAGAAGCGACGACAGTGAACGAGGGTCCATACAAAATGCAAAATCTGTCCTTAGAAACATGGTCAACTCCTCAATGGACCTACCGCTTGGATATCCCATCTATGTGTCGCCCTTGACAACCTCATACATTGAAAACCACTCAAAACTTCAAGGAACTCTCCACGAGAAGGCAACTAGTCCACAGTGGCTGGCAAAATCCACTTACCAACTCTTGCTCAAGTGCAAAGTCTGTTCACAGAAGTTGAGTACTTCACAAACGCAGGCCAGCAAAGCAGCCTCCAACCAACCTCCCACCCCCTCCAACCCACGAGTGAGCATTGACCCTTTGACTGGTCTGCCTCGTGACCAAGGAATAGTCCCAGAGCCGTATGTCGATCCCTTCCCTGACGACAGTGATGAGGAGGACATTTTTGAGCTAAAGTGGATTAACAAGGACGTAGTGATCTGTGACCTGGCGCATGTGCATGAATCGTTCAACCAAGCCTGGTTGAAGTGGCCCAATCCAGGGTGGAAGTCCAGGGTTTGGAAGAACACGTGGAAGGACTGGAGTCCCGAGGAGGGGATGTCCGGTAAAGTCCTTCACGAGTGGAGACCTTTCCACATCAAGCACGAGAACCGCAGTCCCCTGGATAAAGTCATGCTTCTCGTTGAAGTTGATGAACAACATTTTGTTCTTGTAAATGAGCAGGGTGTTGGTGATACCACTAAGCTCTAGCTGTTCACCCAACAGCAAGTACGTTGTGTTGCTGTGTAACTTGGCAGAACTTGTATGCGTCTTATTAGATTAATAATTGATTGATTTGTTATTGTACATACTTTAATTGATGCATTGTGATTAAAGATTATTGCTAATGTTGACAGTAATCATTGTATTTTGTACTCATAATACTCAAAGTTGTTGGTCCTTTTAATATTGTATGCATAATAATATTATATAATATTATTATAATATGCTTACAATTGCAATTGTACATAATATTATACGCACGTGTTATATCGGTCGTGTAAGGGCTTTCAGTGCTCTGATTCGCCCGCATCTGGACTACTGTGCCCCAGTCTGGAGTCCACACCAAGCTAAACTTATGGATACTTTAGAAAGTGTACAGAAACAGTCAGCCAGATGGATTTGTGCCACATGGGACTGGGATCAGTACAGATGGTTGAAATCATAAGAAGATTGTAGAACTGAGCTAAATTGGACAACAATTAAAGATCAGTACCATGTACTTCGTTGTTGCCAGATGTACAAGCTTGTGCATTCCCTTGATTCTTTGGTACTAGCTAACTATCTAACCTTTGGAATCTCAAATACTCGGTCTCACCCACATTCACTTCATTGTGTTCAATCTAGAGTAAATTCATTTAGATTTTCTTTCTTTGTAAATACTGCATTTGAATGGAACAATTTATCACCTGATCTTCATTAATTGTACATCCTATTATGCTTTTGAATCACAACTTACAAAAAATTCACCCCAACTCACTGTCATGTTTGATTTCTTGTTGCGTCAGTCAGCCTTTAATATTATGTTTTCAAATTGTTATTCATTATCGGAAGAGCACTTTGATAGGACTACCTTTTGTGCAATCCTTTCTCGTGTACAGTCTTATGTGAGATAAAATTGTTTCAGTTCAGTTCAGTTCTGATGTCATAGAATTGTACACTGTAATAGCATTTTGCATGTGAAAATGTACACAGTGCCGTATGTGTTTCAATACTCGGGTTAATGACGTCATTTTGTGGCGGGCCTTCCAAAATATGCGGCGAACCCGCTGTCTCGTACAACTGGTACCGAAGGCACTGTAATAGCATAGGCTATGGTATTGTGTGTTTCTGCGACGTGCACGGATGCTGATATCTGAGGATTTCAACACACGTCGAAGATAGCCTTGATGAAATTACTGTTTTAGCCTCGAAGTTGTTGTTTGTTGCTGAGACGGGAAGGATCCATGGGACAAAAGCCGAGCAGGTCTGACCCAAGCGATGGGAATTTCGACAGACGAGCTGCCCATAGGCTGTCCAAAGGAAAAATGAAGAAGGACGACATTCAGTTAGGAGCCTCCAGTATCCACCAGATGGAGGCGACCCTTCCTATGCCTCCCGAGTCCGAGGTTGACGAGAAGTTCTCCAAGATGGTGGTGAGTAGGGAAGCTTTAGCATTAACCACTGTATTGTGTGTGTTGGAGCACGAGACTCGCGCCAGAAGAAGGAAGCGCGCGTACGTTTGTTGTTGAATAGTTGAAATGCTGATTGCTTTTGTTCCTGTGAGCATGTGTGTTGGATTTGCAAGGAGCGGGGCGATATGTAGCGCGCGAAACTGACACTAATTTGCCCCAAAATGCCTCTATCTTTTCGAATGTACAAAAGCAGTCGTTTAAACGGCTGTACGTTGACCAAGAGATGACCGTTTTGATCGTTAGTAGTTGTAGTAAGTGATTAGAGGCCTTATCTCCGACCCTTGTTCCCATTAACGTGGACTTGATGTAGCCCTTTGTGGCGGCTTGTTCTGGTCAGAGAAAGAGCAAGGGTGTACGTGTGAGAGTGTGTGGGAGTGTTGTGATTTGGCGTGTACAGTAACTGTAGATAATGTACTAACGCGAGTATCTGGTAGTCGAGGTGATAGTGTAGATGAGAGGAGAGGAGAAATTTCAATAGGTTGGTCAAATGGATAAGGATATATGCCTGACCATATACGTATATGTATACACATGTGAGTACATACGTACGTATTTATACTCATACACATTTGCACATATGCACACACACACACACACACACACACACACACACACACACACACACACACACACACACACACACACACACACACACACACACACACAATGCACATACACACACACACACACAATATGCATACACATGCACACACACACACACACACACACACACACACACACACACACACACACACACACACACACACACACACACACACGATATACACACACATACACACAATACACATACACATGCATGCACACACACACACACACACACACACACACACACACACACACACACACACATACACACACACACACACACACACACACACACTACACACACACACACACACACACACACACACACATACACACAATATACACACACATACACACAATACACATACACATGCATGCACACACACACACACACACACACACACACACACACACACACACACACACACACACACACACACACACACACACACACACACACACACACACACACACAGAGAGAGAGAGAGAGAGAGAGAGAGAGAGAGAGAGAGGGAGGGAGGGAGGGAGAGGGAGAGAGAGAGAGAGAGAGAGAGAGAGAGAGAGAGAGAGAGAGAGAGAGAGAGAGAGAGAGAGAGAGATGATGTAATGGTGTCACATTCCATTTTGGTGCTGTGATATATGCTATAGTCTTTCCTTGAACAACTTGTCATCAGTTCAGATGAGGTGGCCTATTGGTGTTCAGCTGTTCAGTGAACCAAGGCTTGGGTTTCCGCTTGTAGTGAGGTATATGTAGCATTCCTGATGGGTAGTCAAGCTATAACTTGTTACTCCAGCATTGGTGTCCTCAGTTCCAGTTGCATACATTCATAGACCAAGTAGTGAGTGTGCTATTTATGGCATCAACAGTGAACATTCTAAGCTTCTAAACATTTGCCTCAAAAGTCTTAGTTTGAATATCACAAATGACAGGCTGTTTTCTCACTGTGGGGTTGATCTGTTACAGGGGGCTGAAGAAACTAGTGTTGTGTGTGTGTGTGTGTGTGTGTGTGTGTGTGTGTGTGTGTGTGTGTGTGTGTGTGTGTGTGTGTCACTGTACTCTCTGTGTGTGTGTGTGTGTGTGTTTGTATGTGTGTGTGTGTGTGTGTGTGTGTGTGTGTGTGTGTGTGTGTGTGTGTGTGTTGCAATAGTATCAATGATGTTAAAACTGTTTTCTGTATGTATTGTACATATATGCTGTCATATGCATACATACTGTATGTATATATGTACATACGTATGTACGTATGTACTATCCTATATACGTACGTATGTACGTATGTAATATATGTGCATATGTACAGTACATACTGTACCTGTGCTCTCCTTGTCAATTGTATGTGTGCATTGTACATGCTGTACGCACATCTGTACTGTGTGTACGCACATTTACTGTATGTACGTACGTCTGTACTGTGTGTACGTACGTCTGTACTGTGTGTATGTACAGTGCGGACTAATGGCATACACATGGATTCTAATGGCTTCTATACACTACAGTGGACCCCTCTAATCCAGACCCCTGGATTGCAGACACTCCTCTAATCCAGACCCTTGAATTGCAGACACCCCTCCAATCCAGACCCTTGAGTTGCAGACACCCCTCTAATCCAGACCCTTGAGTTGCAGGCACCCCTCCACTATGGACACCTGCCATTGGAACCAAATACTTTGCTATCCTTGGCCACAGTACATCTTCAGCCCCTGAATTGAGGACACCTCACTAATCAGGATAGTCCTTTGGTCCCAAGGTGCTCGGAATAGAGGGGTTCACTGTATCTCCCAGACCAAAACTACTTGATGGCCTGTCTTTGTTTGAGGGACAGTGTTGAGTTACAGCCACACAACTGTGGTGCACTGCTTTGCTTTGTCTGTGCCAGGAGGGGTTGGGTTGCCATTTCAGTTCTGAGTAGGTTTCTCCCATCAGCTGCTGTCAGTATACTCACTAGTATAACATTGGATTCTAATTGTATTTGCCACAGGAATTGGTATAGGAGATGTGTTTGGGTTTAGTGGGATTTTGTAATGTGTGGGAGAAAGCATGTCTTGTTTAAATGTACACTATGTAACCATTTTGTGTGCTGTTTGAACAGACGTGATCGCGTAATGCACTGTTTTCAGGTTGGTGGGGTGTTAGCCCTTGATGTTGCGGTTTATCTATTGTTGTGCTTGTTATTTATGTATTTGTTTATAGTTGTTTACGTATTTGTTTATAATTGGTTATGTATTTGTTTGCAGATGTTTATGCATTTGTCTGTAGTTGTTTCATTATTGTCATTTGATGTACAATTTTGTTGTTGACTCTTACGTGTAGTGCCATTCATATGGTTTGATGTGAAGGATGATTGTTAGCTGTGATGTAGTTGTTCATTGCTCAGAGTGCTGCATTTCAGCCACCTTGTACAATCTGATGTGAAAGGCAATTGTTGTTGTTGTTGTTGTTTTTGCTGTTGATGATGATGATGATACGTATTGCCTTATTTCAGCAGTTTGTTTGGCCTTCACTGTAGGAGGAATTGGGCTTGAGTCAGGCACTGATGCACGACCTCACAACTGAGAAGAAGTGGATGATATATTGCTCAAGAATGCAAGTGAGTGTGTGCACAGCCTCACAGGGGATCCCAGTGTGTCTTCCCCCTCACAACATTGTTAAAATGCGGAGCAGTAACTCGATACTAAACAATATACCAGTGAACCAGGATATTGGCAGTTGCTCCCTGGCCTATTACTGGCTTATGCAAATGCCACCCTCTTTAACTTTTTTTTTCTGGT
>CAUJGJ010000263.1:1391399-1398899 GCA_963170055.1 Halisarca cf. caerulea | reverse complement strand
GGAACAGGTGGGTGTGTGGGTGTGGTGGAACAGGTGGGTATGGGCATGGTGGAACAGGTGGGTGTGTGGGCATGGTGGAACAGGTGTGGGTGTGTGGGTGTGGTAGAACAGATGTGTGGGTGTGGATGTGGTGGAACAGGTGGGTGTGGGCGTGGTGGAACAGGTGGGTGTGTGGGTGTGGTGGAACAGGTGGGTGTGAGGGTGTGGTGGAACAGGTGGGTGTGTGGGCATGGTGGAACAGGTGTGTGTGTGTGGGTGTGGTAGAACAGGTGTGTGTGTGTGGATGTGGTGGAACAGGTGGGTGTGTGGGCATGGTGGAACAGGTGTGTGTTTGGGTGTGGTGGAACAGGTGTGTGTGTGGGTGTGGTGGAACAGGTGTGTGTGAGGGTGTGGTGGAACAGGTGTGTGTGTGTGTGGTGGAACAGGTGGGTGGGTGGGTGTGGTGGAACAGGTGTGTGTGTGTGTGTGGTGGAACAGGTGGGTGTGAGGGTGTGGTGGAACAGGTGGGTGTGTGGGCATGGTGGAACAGGTGTGTGTGTGTGGGTGTGGTAGAACAGGTGTGTGTGTGTGGATGTGGTGGAACAGGTGGGTGTGTGGGCATGGTGGAACAGGTGTGTGTTTGGGTGTGGTGGAACAGGTGTGTGTGTGGGTGTGGTGGAACAGGTGTGTGTGAGGGTGTGGTGGAACAGGTGTGTGTGTGTGTGTGGTGGAACAGGTGGGTGGGTGGGTGTGGTGGAACAGGTGTGTGTGTGGGTGTGGTGGAACAGGTGGGTGTGAGGGTGTGGTGGAACAGGTGTGTGTGTGGGGTATTAGCAGAAGCATTGAGTTTTCATGGCTACAACTCAGGCAGCATGATAAGGGGCAAGCCTATGTAAGACTATCTGCCGTGATTATCAAGATAGCGTTGTTGTACTTAATTGGCTTGATTTCAGTACTTTGTGTTTCCCAGGTTACGTAGGACAAGAAACACTAGTATTAATTTCTTGTATAAAAATATTAAGAAGAAATCAATTTAGGCTGTTAGTTTGTGTTTTTAGTGACAAAATTATGTGTAATAGAGAGGTTTAGCACTACGTAAAACGTTACGTAATAAGCTTACTACGTTTCGCGCGGAAAATTAGAACGTTCTTAGTAACGGTTTCGACGTATCAAGGTATCTTAGTACGTTGTTGCTCTACGTTATAAGCCTCGTGTTGACGCTCCCTCCATTACTCCTCTGACTGCTGCTCTTCAGCATGCCGTTCCGTTTCTGATAGTAAAAGAACGCCGTCATGGCCCAAATCTTGCTCATAATCGCCAAAAACTCGCAAAAAGATCTTCGGCATCGTTCTATGTCGCTATAACGTTACGTATAAAGTATTCGACGTTGCTAAAACGAAAAACGTACTAAATTTCGAACGTACCTATCAGCTTACTACGTAGCGTTCAAACGTTATGCTAAACCTCTCTAATGTCTTCTGTGATATTCATTCTGCACAAGCACTGATGTCACGAGTTGTCAAATGCTGCTTTGCCTTTGTTATGATACATTCTTCCAAAGTGGTAGTAGATAAGTCACGATTATTGCTGTGGCCTAATTTGAACTTTCTGTCTTTCATGGCATATGTTACTATGGTTACACCCCACCCCCTGTAGCTCCTGAAGTACGTCCCAACTCCCGATGAAGTGGAAGCACTGGAAGGGAACTCTGCAGAGCTCAGCAAGTTTGCTGTGGCTGATCGATTCCTTTTTGAAATGAGCAGGTGAGGCCATAGTGAGAGCTCCAGTGAGGGCAATTGTAGTTGTGTGGGGATTTTAGTGGTAGCAGTATCGATAGGGATGATGGAAGTATGACTTTTGTGCTTGCTGGGCACATAATCACGACAGATAGTCTTACATAGGCTTACGTCCGTGGGTGTGACGATTGTGCCTGTTTTAATGATTGAACATGTGACATTTGTGCTTGTGGTGTTAGGTGTGACATTTGTACCTACGGTGATGATGAAATGTGTGACGTTTGTACCTATAACGGGTGGGATATTTGTACCTGTTTGATTGTGAGAGTGGCCTTTGTGCCTGCTGTGATGAGGTAGGAGGTGCACTGTACCTGCTGTGATGGGGTAGGGGTGCACTGTGCCTGTTGTGATGGGGTAGAGGTGCACTGTGCCTGTTGTGATGGGGTAGGAGGTGCACTGTGCCTGCTGTGATGGGGTAGAGGTGCACTGTGCCTGCTGTGATGGGGTAGGGGTGCACTGTGCCTGCTGTGGTGGGGTAGGAGGAGGTGCACTGTGCCTGCTGTGATGGGGTAGAGGTGCACTGTGCCTGCTGTGATGGTGGTCTGTCTCCTGCTCCACAGAATCCCTCACTACCAGCAGAGACTGAACTGCCTCTACTTCAGGAAGACCTTCTCAGATCGAGTGATGGAGGTGAGACCAAAGATTGAAGCAGTCCTGTGTGCCAGCAGAGAGGTGGTTACCAGCAAGAAACTGAAGAAGATGCTGGAGGTTGTGTTGGCCTTTGGAAACTACATGAACAAAGGGAACAGAGGAAATGCCTACGGATTCAAGGTCTCCAGTCTTAACAAGATCATAGACACAAAGTCCAGCTCCGCTCGAGGCTACACACTCCTCCACTACCTTGTGGAGACCCTCGAGAAGAAAGTGAGCATTCACAGCTGTACTCCCTACCTCCAAGCATGTCTCACTGTTGTATCCATGGAGATGTTGCCTTAGGATTGTTCCCAAGGGATGTGTCCCTAAGGATTTGTCCTGGAATGCATCCCTAGGGATTTACCCCTGAGTGTTGATATGTGTTTGAGATTCAAGTGTTTTTACTCATGTCTGTAGTTTCCAGAAGTTGTTACCATGGAAACTGAACTACCACATGTCAGTGAAGCAGCAAAAGTTAGGTGAGGGATTTTAAAGAATCAGCACACACTACACACATCACACACCACACACACCACACACCACACACAGCACCACACCACACCACACACACACACACACACACCACACCACACACACACACACACACACACACACACACACACACAAACACACAAACACAAACACGCACACACACACACGCACACACACACACACACACGTGGACATACACTCTTGCTATCGTAAATTCTGTAATGCAGTCTTCCAGATCTTCAAAAGGAGATTGGAGCACTGCGCACATCATTGAAGGAGACTCAGAAGGAGCTGGAGTACCAGTTGAAGAATCCAAGTGGAGAGCTTGATGACCACTTTGTCAGTTCTATGGAAGACTTTGTCAAGAACAGCTCTGACAACTTTGCTCAGATGGAAGGGATGGTCATTGAAATGAAGGAAAGGGTATGTGTGTGTGTGGTGCTGGTGTATTTAAATTGAGGGTGGAGGTGTGATTATAATGAGGGTGGTGTGATTATGAGGATGGAGGTATGTACGTATGTATGATTGTAGTGAGGGTGGTGGTGTGATTTTAGTGAGGGTGATGTGTGTACAGTGAGGGTGCATGGTGAAAGTGTGGCTGTAGTGAGGGTGGAGGTGGAGTTCCATTAACAGTGTTATTCTGCACACTTGCAGTACCAGTTCCTCTGTCTCCTCTTACCTGTAGTATTCAAGAGCTTTGGTCATGTTCAGTGAAGATCCTGACAAGACTAAAACTGATGAGTTCTTTGGCATTTTTGACATTTTCCTCAGATCATTCAGAGTAAGTGGCTCTTTACCTTGTCCCTGTTGTTTACCTTGTCCCTGTTGTTTACCTTGTCCCTGCTGTTTACCTTGTCCCTGTTGTTTACCTTTTCCCTGCCGTTTACCTTGTCCCTGCTGTTTACCTTGTCCCTGCCGTTTACCTTGTCCCTGCTGTTTACCTTGTCCCTGCTGTTTACCTTGTCCCTGCTGTTTACCTTGTCCCTGTTGTTTACCTTGTCCCTGCCGTTTACCTTGTCCCTGCCGTTTACCTTGTCCCTGTTGTTTACCTTGTCCCTGCTGTTTACATTGTCCCTGCTGTTTACCTTGTTCCTGTTGTTTACCTTGTTCCTGTTGTTTACCTTGTCCCTGTTGTTGTTGTGCTCTTCATGCGTGTACTTGGCTACCCTCAAACATGCAGGATGCAAAGACTGAGAATGAAACCATGAGAAAGAAACGCGAGGAAGAGGAGAAAAGGAAACGGCACATGGAAGAGGTTTGTGTCTGTCTTGAGGTTCATGTGGCCAACCACCACCGCCATCTTGTCAACCATTTATCTGTCTTGTGTTGTGTTTACTCAGTGTTGTGTCTACCTTGTGTTAATACTCATTGTGCCTGTCTTTTGCCTGTTCTGTAGATGGAGAAGGAGAGGCAGAGAAGACGAGAGGCTCGTCGAGCTACTGAAGCACAAGTTGGTAATGGAGGCAGTGAGGAGGAATTGGGGAAGATCCACGGCGTGAAGAAGATGAGTGGAGCAGGAGAGTTTGATGACCTCATCATGGCCTTGAGATCTGGAGATGTGTTTGGGGTGGGTGACATGCCACGGAAGGGGGGGAAGCAGGGAGGGAAGAAACAAGTGAAGCGAAAGAACTCCAAAACAGGCCTGCCTGGCAAGGAGAAGGAAGGAGGGGGGAGGACAGCATACCTTTAGAGTTGCTCCAATTTTATGTTCCTTTGTATATAGAACCTTTAAATCTATTCTTGTGGACTGTGCATCTGCATAGCCATTGAATGCAGTTGATTCGCATCTGATTCTTCAGACGTGACAGCTGCAGCTATTGTACGCACCTAGTGTTGCATGTAAATATATACAGATAATATCGTGATTAATTTTTATACGTATATAATGTTGTGTGTTTCAGTTCACTCCTCGGTGGGCAATAAATTATTAACCTTTATCCAGTGTGCAGAGGCCGGTACCTCGTGTCCAGTGTGCAGAGGCCGGTACCTCGTGTCCAGTGTGCAGAGGCCGGTACCTCGTGTCCAGTGTGCAGAGGCCGGTACCTCGTGTCCAGTGTGCAGAGGCCGGTACCTCGTGTCCAGTGTGCAGAGGCCGGAACCTCATTTTCCAGTGTACAGAGGCCGGTACCTCATGTCCAGTGTACAGAGGCCGGTACCTCGTTTTCCAGTGTACAGAGGCCGGTACCTCGTGTCCAGTGTACAGAGGCCGGTACCTCGTGTCCAGTGTACAGAGGCTGGTACGTCGTGTCCAGTGTACAGAGGCTGGTACCTCGTGTCCAGTGTCCAGAGGCCGGTACCTCATTTTCCAGTGTACAGAGGCCGGTACCTCATGTCCAGTGTACAGAGGCCGGTACCTCGTTTTCCAGTGTACAGAGGCCGGTACCTCGTGTCCAGTGTACAGAGGCTGGTACGTCGTGTCCAGTGTACAGAGGCTGGTACATGTAGTATTGATTCATTATCTGCAAGAATATTAATCATCAGCTCTAGCTGTAAAGGATCCATGTTGCAGTGGTTGACTGCTACTGTACATTACTGTCCCACTCATGTGTGATGGTATAGCAGGCCAGACTGCCATACCCGCATACATACAAACACGCACACATGCAAGCACACACAACAACATTGGGAGCTGGACATTGTGATGAGTAGACTACAGATTGCTAAAGACAATGATGACAAACAGAGGTCGTTTAAGCACAATCATTTTCAATAATTATGAAAATAAAACAAGTCTAGTCAAATATGATGATGCTATTAATAAGAGATATAAACACAAATTATTATAATATATTAATGATTGTCAATAATAATAATAATTATTATACAATGTAATTATTATATGAAAAGATTGAATAGAATTTGTGAAAACACAAGATTTGATTCTCACATAAACACTCCACTGTTCATCCCATTCGTTACTAGGTGAAGGAACTCATGCCGTGTTCTGGGGTCATCCCTGAACACACCAAGCATTGTACTAGTCACTGTCTTACTGCCTGGCTTCTCTACACCGCGCATCACCATACACATGTGACTGTACATGAGAAAGATGGGGAGTTAGTAAGTACACACACACACACACACACACACACACACACACACACACACACACACACACACACACACACACACACAAACACACACACACACACACACACACACACACACACAAACACACACACACAAACACACACACACACACACACACACACACACACGTTGCTTCTATGACTACAGCCACGCCTGTGGGCTGAATGGCCTCCATGATTCCAGTAGCTATCTCTTGAGTAAGTCTCTCCTGTACTAAAGACAACAGCAAACACACTAATAAAGGATCACCACACAACATATCCCCAATGACTAACATTGCAGCCTTCGACTGAAAACTTCAACGATTCTTCAGTATGGAGGGACAGAGAAGGCAGTGTAAACATCCATGTACACACAAATAGTTGTAAACACAAACATAATTACATATACAGTCGTGACTCTTTAATCCAGCCATTGATAATCCAGAATCCTTGCTGTCCATCCAGTAATAAGTGTACCTAATGTGCACAGTTTCAAGATTTGTTAATCCAGCACCCTCTTTAATCCAGCACCTTTTTAGTGCAACAAACGTGGCCGGATTAAAGAATCATGACTGTACCTACAAAGGTATAGAGTAACAGGCACGTACATACATGAAACAAGAACAGCTGCAAACATGCATGCACACATGTACTCATGCATACACACACACACACACACACACACACACACACACACACACACACACACACACACACCTTGCTAATTTGCTCAGCCCAAGGACCTTGTTGCTGGGTAGATAGGCCACTGAAACCTACAGGGAAAAATATACACTATGTACTCAGCTCAGCAAGAGAACAACTGAGGACTTCTCTCATAATTCTAGACTGGTATCTGGACATGTCGAAAAATATGGCAGATTAGTGACACTAAGCAGGGTCTGGCTATGCAAGACTAGGTACAGTAGGTAACTTACTATAGTCTCATGGAGCCAGACCAATCCCCTCCATTTTTAAGTTAAGAATGGAGGAGTGGTGTGGCTCTGCAAGATTAAACTCACCGTTCCATAGAAGGGTACTAGATGATGTTCACACAATGAGAACATGTTGATTCCTTTAACTATAACCATGTCGTTGTGCTCCTCTTGGAAGATTCCATTACTAACAGCAGCTGCACGAGAGGTAGGACAAGAACTGGGCCATGTCCCAGAGTGCTTACACCACACTCATGCCACGAACATGCCTCAGTGCATACTATTGCAGACAACAAACGTACATTCCAATGTGTCTTCGTAGCCCTTAGTGAAAAACATCATTGCTTTAGCAGCTCTTGCTGGAGTTCTAACGAGTCCTTCCCGGTCCGGATTCTCATTGATACATTCTAAGATTGTTCTGAAGGCATTTTCCATCTTCTTTAATCTTTCAGTAGCACCACTTACCTCGACCTCCTGGTGCTGGTCTAACTTAGAATACTTCGGTCTCATATCTGGGCTACCAATCCTTTCCTCAGCATGATCACGGACTGAGGTACCATGCCCTCTTTCATTCACTACCTGTGCAGGAGCCTCCGC
>CAUJGJ010000263.1:1386399-1388899 GCA_963170055.1 Halisarca cf. caerulea | reverse complement strand
CGGTAGGTGTGCGGTAGGTGTACAGTAGGTGTGCGGTAGGTGTGCGGTAGGTGTGCGGTAGGTGTACAGTAGGTGTACAGTAGGTGTGCGGTAGGTGTGCGGTAGGTGTGCGGTAGGTGTGCAGTAGGTGTACAGTAGGTGTGCGGTAGGTGTGCGGTAGGTGTGCGGTAGGTGTGCAGTAGGTGTGCGGTAGGTGTGCGGTAGGTGTGCGGTAGGTGTGCGGTAGGTGTACAGTAGGTGTGCGGTAGGTGTGCGGTAGGTGTACAGTAGGTGTACAGTAGGTGTGCGGTAGGTGTGCGGTAGGTGTGCGGTAGGTGTGCGGTAGGTGTGCGGTAGGTGTGCGGTAGGTGTGCAGTAGGTGTGCGGTAGGTGTACAGTAGGTGTGCGGTAGGTGTGTGTATAGTCTATGTACGTACACAGCGAATTCTAAGAAGTTGGACTATCCCCAGCCAACTATCCCCGTGTATTGCAATGAGATTATTAAGTACATATGTACATGTACACATACACACGTGTACACATACGCTCATACATGTACACATATTCGTGTGTGTATGAACATACGTACATACTCAGGGTTCTGCCCAGGTAATCTTCCAAGGTGGTAATCAAGTCAATCAATTCACAGCTAACACACGTTTGAAGACCAACTTCTAAGTGTACCTTCCAACCAAAAACATCAGTAAAGGCTTTTATCAAGGTAATAAGACTAAACATGAGACTAATGAGGTGTTTCAATCACAAAAGCAAGTTTAGAGAAATACTTAATTGCTGTCAGGGTGATTTCAAACCTTCGAGTCTCTGAAAGTTAGAGGTAGTTGGCCATGAATTTTACTGGTTGGACTTGACCACCTCTGACTAGTGTACGCAGAAACCTGATATATACATAAGTACGTATGTACGTACGTGCGATTATCATGGCTGTTTTTCCCCACAATAGACTACTAGGCTAGGCTAGGTTTCGTTGCCCTAGACTTATTTAACCATTATGTCTGCTGTTGAGGGTGTAAGACCTCCTTTCCAGACTAACTAGGCTAGGCTAGGTTGGGTTGCCCTAGGCTTTCATGACTATTAGGTCTGTTAGGGAGGCAGTAGGTGGCTGGATGTCTGTTAGGGAGGCAGGAGGTGGCTGTAGGTCTGTTAGGGAGGCGGGAGGTGGCTGGATGTCTGTTAGGGAGGCAGGAGGTAGCTGTAGGTCTGTTAGGGGGGCGGGAGGTGGCTGTATGTTTGTTAGGTAGGCAGGAGGTGGCTGGATGTCTGTTAGGTAGGCAGGAGGTGGCTGGATGTCTGTTAGTGAGGCAGGAGGTGGCTGTAGCTCTGTTAGGGAGGCAGGAGGTGGTTGTAGGTCTGTTAGGGAGGCAGGAGGTGGCTGTAGCTCTGTTAGGGAGGCAGGAGGTGGCTGTAGCTCTGTTAGGGAGGCAGGAGGTGGCTGGATGTCACCCTTCCCTGGGCAATGGATTTTAACAGACTTTCCATGTACGCATGCACATACAGCATGTACATACAGCATGCACATACTGTACAGCGTGTACGTACAATATTCCATTGCAGCTACGATAGCTTGTTAACCTGGGGAGGACTTTAGCCAAGAGACCTACATAGTTTGTATTTCCCCATCTATGGTATTACCATTGCCAGTGCCAGCAGCTGTGACACTGCCAGTGCCAGCAGCTGTGACACTACCAGTGCCAGCAGCTACAACATTTCACTGAATTTGACCTTGTATCACAAGTTTTATACATACACATAGAATTAGTATGTAATTATACATATTGGTATATTTATTCATTTTGCATAGTATTATAAACATATGAACATACAGTGTGTAGAAATATTATTGTTTGAATAAATTTGTTGTATTAAGTGATTTCATTGCAATCGAATGCTTCAGTATGCCTTCACTAACAATTGCTCAAGTTATTTCCTATGTTTTTCCTATCAATAAATTAATATTCACAAACATGTCTCAACCTCCATTTTCTCTGGTATTATTAAACGATTGGTTTACAGAATGTGCAATAAGTCCCAAGCCCTATGTTCTTGATCATTGTCAATCCTTAGCAGTGCAGTGGACCCTCTGATAGTGGACTCTCCCAAATAGGGACACAGTATAATAAACCTCTCTACAAAGGACATAGCTTGAGGTCCCAAATATTTCTTCACTGTAATGCTTAAACATTTTGCTCCTCCCAAAGAGGACAACCACCTTACAAAGCATAAATGGAGCTGTCCCAATGTGTCCCTTATTAGGAGGTCCACTCTGTCACAAGTTACATGCAGTAAGTACATACGTGTGTACTAAAGTGCGTCCGAATCTTGTGATTGTTGAATTAATTCAATGTTTCCTAATGAGATGTTGTAGTGCGCAGAACGGATGTTCTGTTGTGTGTGATGTATTCACATGTGAATGGTCACACCATTTTCCACATGCACCATGAAAGTGCGTGGTCTTATTTTCACCTTCAAATGTTCTGCGTCCATTATTACAACTACATGCATA
>CAUJGJ010000263.1:1371399-1376399 GCA_963170055.1 Halisarca cf. caerulea | reverse complement strand
TTAAGAATATAATGATTTAGGCCCAGGGGACAGTGTTGTGGTGGTAAATATCATGTTGACTCAGAGGAGGTAGTTGTTGTGTCAGTATTGGAAACCTCAGGAATGAATGGAATGAGTGGGTGGTGTGTGAGAGCTGTTCAAGTGGAGTCACCCTACTGCCCCTGCACCCTCCAATGGCTTGAGTTCACAAGAGATTATCAGAGTTGTATGTGTTCCTAGATGCTCGACTACCCGGCAACGAACAGATGTAGAGTGCTTTGATCACAAGTGCAGATAATTCTGCTGTACACATCTCCCTCCCTTTCCTTCCCTCTCCTTCTCCCTCTCCCCGTCCTCAACCCTTCTCTCATTCCCTCTCTTCCTCTGTCCTCATGTTCTGTCAACTTCATTTGTTGTCCACTTGGAACATGTGCACATCATGTGAATGCTGTGGGTGTTTCACTGTTTATGCTGTGTTGCGTGTAGGCTGAAATGTCAATTAAATATTGAAAATTGAAACCATGTATCAATTATCACTCCTGTTATTGCTAATTTGAGGGACTCTTTCAGGTCTTGTGTGTGTGTGTGTGTGTGTGTGTGTGTGTGTGTGTGTGTGAGAGAGAGAGAGAGAGAGTTTGTGTGTTTCAATAAGGTTGTGCAGGCTCTGAAAGCTGGTTGGAAAGGTGCCCTGAAATCTAGTTTACCTGCTACCCTGTACTTCTCCTGCATGGGCGAGGAGAAGCTACTTCTCCCGCCCATGCAAAGGGTAAAAGTAGGGGCTAGCAGCTAGACTACATACCTGAAAGCTGGCCTGGATGTGTGACAACCCTGACCACAGCCAAGTGGCCTAGACTACATCTGTGGCTATCTGTTAGCACTTTTGCTGTGAAATGGATATTATGTGTCATGTAGGTCTTTGTGGCTTGTCTTGTGATTATTAACAGAATAGCTGTGAAATTGATCAATTTATCACTTTTTGTGTTCTTCTGTGTCTTGGGCTTCAGTGGTTTTGTTAAGTCCAATGAGTTAGTGCAGGTGAAAAGAGGTACAGGGGAACTGCTCTATTCCGGACACCTTGGGACCAGGAAGAACTGTCTTGATTATTGAGATGTCCTCAGTTCAGGGGTTGAGGATGTTCTATATCAAAGAATAGGGGATCATTTGGTTCCTGTGATGTGTCCGCAATTCAGGGGTCTGGAATAGAGGGGTCCCACTGTATGTGCCAGTGGGTGCAGATGTCAGGAGATATGTACATGCTAGTGTAGTGTGTACGGGTGTCAGGAGATATGTACATGCTAGTGTAGTGTGTACGGGTGTCAGGAGATATGTACATGCCAGTGTAGTGTGTATGGGTGTGTATTGAAGTGTGCAGTGTGGTAGAAGCTTGTTGTGCCAAATCACAGAGACAGTCCCAATCCTCCACCTATATCAGATCCACTATAACCAGCTAAAATTCCATTAATAGCGAAGTTTACAGTAAACAAGTGTTACTGGTAGTGAGATTCCTATATATTTGCCATATAAAAAGGTGTAAGAGAATGTGTGCATGAATGTGTATGATTGTTAGTTTTGTATGTAGAGCCATAGACACAGGTTATGTAGTATAGAGTGTCTGTGATAGAGCACACACGTACACGGATGTATTATGTAAGTGAACATACAGATCTGTGCATTGTGCACATGGTGAAGACATGCACATACGTGGGCGTGGGAATGTATAGGAGAAGGTATGGAGAGCCACGTGTTGAGTATTGTCTTGAACAGTTTTGTTCGTGCCTGTGAGAAGGTATGAGCTGGTGGACACCAGACCTCGTGTTTCACTCTTCTCAGTTATGTTCTGTTACATAGCATTGGTTGCCATGCACACCTGCTCATGCACAGGATGTGGACATGCATCCTGTGTGTGTGTGTGTGTGTGTGTGTGTGTGTGTGTGTGTGTGTGTGTGTGTGTGTGTGTGTGTGTGTGTGCATGTCTGTGTGTGAGCGCATGTGTGTGTGTGTGTGTGTGTGTGTGTGTGTGTGTGTGTGTGTGTGTGTGTGTGTGTGTGTGTGTGCATGTCTGTGTGTGAGCGCATGTGTCTGTGTGTGTGTGTGTGTGTGTGTGTGTGTGTGTGTGTGTGTGTGTGTGTGCATGTTTATGTGAGAATAAATGACTATTCTGTTATCTGTTTCCTCTAATTCAGGCGTCCCCATCGTCCATCTCATTGCCTTCCCCTTCCCCAGCGTTTGGCACAAACACACTGACAACCACAATGCCCTGGATAGGGCAACGATTGAGAATCTACACAAGATATTTACTGTATTTTTGCATGAGTATTTTCACCTCAAGTAGAAATATATTTTTTGTCATGATGAATAGAAATTTATCTATTGCAGCAACTAGGTTTTTTGTGAAACTGTTGTGATTTCATTCGTACTCTCAAAAAATTATACATAATATACATAATTATACAGTTGAGTTTGAAACATGTTAATTCTAATTCAATTGCATGTATGTTAGTGTATTTTCATGATGGCCTTAATCAGGCATGTATCGCTCTTGCATGCATGGCATGGAGATCCCTTGTACATGCATGTTTGCATGCTTGCTCATGCAAACCTTGTGTGCATATTGTCATCTATATGTATAATATATTCCCAGCAGCATGTGCATTATGCTGTGTATTCGACACACGTTCAGTTCATTATTCACATTTTATTGATCACCAGCCACCAAGACCAGCTTGGATGGAAACTTTACATATACAACTTAGTACAGATAGTACAGATACATTTACATTAATGATTTCTGAGACCAGCTCAGGCTTGAGAAGAATGAACAAAGAACCTGCAATACATGTTGAGTTACACAAAATGACACAAAATGCTAGTCAACAAACTCCAAGTCACAGACACATACAACACCACATAAAACAGCACTCTCGCTCGCAAGAGGCTTATTACATCCGTGGCATTGGGTGGCCCATTGGGATGTGACTAGGACTCCCATGGTTGGAGTATACTGGAGATGGGTTCCTCGACGAAGTCATCGGGCTGTAGTTCTGTTGTCTCAAGGGACTGTCATGAGGGCTCGGGTGAGTCTCATAGCTGTCAAGTGGAGGGAGTAGGTGCTCCTGGGGAAAGTGATGGGGTGAACCCTGTCTCAAAGGACTGCCCGCCATGTGACTGGGAGGTGAGCCTGCGTCTTCCACTGTAACGTGTGGTTGCGAGGGCATTGGGGATGGCTGGGAGTAGGAGGTGTGTGTTGGTGACATTCTGTGCATCTGAGGAGAGTGCGAGGTCATGATGGGTGAGCCCGCATGCCGGGGAGGCGAGTTGGGCTGGCTGGTGAGGCTGGACACCATGGAGTTGGTGACATGGGCAGGAGCGGAGTGGGGTGGGAGAAGCTGTTGTCCAAAGAGGACATTGTTCCCCTGTCCACTGATAGGCAGCTGCTGTTGTCCAGGGAGTTGCATGCCAAACGGACTGACACGGACCACAGGCCCGAGCACAGCACCGTGAGTTGGCATGGTAGTCATTGTGGTGACAGGGACCTCTTGCATCATGCCCTTTGGGCTGATGACATCTTGCATAGCAGGGTAGCTGAGTTCGGTCTCTTCAAACCCTTGCTGGGAGAAACGGATGTTGTCTCCCTGCTGATCTGGGCGAAATGGTGGATCTGGTGAGTTCAGACAAGTCTGAATGAGGGCTTTGCCACTCTCGGATGTTATCATCGGCTGGAGTTTTGGGGTGGCAAAGGTGTAGACGTGGCCGGTTTCAGACGCCACGAGGAGCATCACTTGCGTTCCTGTCAAAGTGGCCAGTTCATATGCCTGTAAAAACCGAAGAAAAAATGCACATAAACAGTTTATACAACCAACAAACACAGAGCGTGAAAGTTTGCGTAGGCAACGGAAACGGCTCTTACCTTCTTCATGATGCCAGATTTTCGTTTGCTGAAGGTAGTGTAGCGTCGGAGTTTGTTCTGGATGTATTCCATCTTTATCCTGACGCGACCGCGGGTCTTCTTACCGGAAGGCTTGCCATCTTCATCATCATCATCGTAGTCGTAAGACTCTGGGGTGCGCGCCATTGGCGGTTCCATCCGCGCTTGTTTGGCTGGAGGTGGATTCAACTGGTCGACCAGCGAGTTGATGGAAGAGAACTGGAGGGAGGGATTCATGGAATCAACGATCTGTGGGTTTTGTCCGAGCATGTTTCTAGCCACGTTCAATTGTTGCACTGTTACGGTAGAGAAAGGAATCGAGGACGGTGAAGACGTCACGAAACTTAGGGAAGGGGGGTTACTGCCAGCAGTATTAGATTCAGAGACCAGCTCTGTAACACTCAAATTGCTCGTTGACGGACGGGATTGTGACATTTATACCTGTCCACCCCTTAAGGAAATAGAGTTGTACCAACCAAATAAGGCCAAGATCGTTCGCGGGTACTTTTCTTTGCGTAGCACAGGTGAACCTTTTGTCCCGCCCACTATCGCCTTATTTGGTCATCCTACCGATTACCATGGTAACATAGTTCCTTTCTGAAACGTCACTGAAAATGGCGCTGCACTTCCGTAGATTAAGTACACGAGTGTTTTGCAGCACTTTATGTGTCTTTAGACTACTGTGTTCTCAGGCCAACACAGAAACATTTCAATATGGTGAATTTTGCATTGCTTTAGATAAAAAACAAAGAAAATTCCTATTCAAATTAAAGGAAGGCGAAAAATTTAGTCGTTCTACTGGGTACATCAAACATAGTGATGTAGTAGGACTATTACCAGGCAGCAAGATCAAGGACCACAGAGGTAGTGTTGCCTATCTATTCCGCCCAACTTTGGAAGAGTATGTTCTGCTCATGAAGAGGGGACCCACACCCACATATCCTAAAGATGTGCATGCCATGATGTCAATGATGGATATCTCCCCAGGGTGTCATGTCATCGAAGGAGGAAGTGGCTCTGGGGCCATGACTTTGTTTCTCTCCAGAGCAGGTGATTTCCTTGTAGTTGGCTGTGGTCAAGCACCGGTGTAGCCATG
>CAUJGJ010000263.1:1356399-1358899 GCA_963170055.1 Halisarca cf. caerulea | reverse complement strand
CCTCCAGGGAAGGAAGTCTGATCACATAACCATGTAATTTGAAGACACAATGACTCCTTAGTGATGTACAATGATAGGTGTGTCTGTTTGTATGTGTTTGTGTGTGTGCATATTATGTAGTCCAATGAATATCTGTACCTGTTTATATACATACCTCAGTGATTGGAATGTACAGTGAGACTGCTGCTGGAGGCATCGATATCATCCAAGAGGTCAGATTGTAACCCCACCTGGGAGTGATTGGGGAAGACCTGTTGGTGGTGTTCTTCGACCCAAGTGTCGTCCATGCTTCCACGACTGTCTTGGCTTGAGTCATGTCGAAGACTTTCACAGTGCTCACATTTTACAGGAATCTTTCTATTATAAATAGGTGTAGCCTGGATGTAGTTCCTTTGGGCCCCACTGTGGTGAGGGTGACGGATACGCTTCCAAGCACAGTGACTTGGAGCCAATGCTACCACCTGCGGACAAATGTGGAAACACTGAAAAGTAAAATGAATATTTGAGAGCGGTTGAGGGAAGGATGGAGGAAATTTAATTAATGACAAGGATGCTGTAAACACTGGTTGTTTAGCGCGTGGGTGCTCATAGGTGTGGCAGTAAGGAAATAGGCGCTTAGCCAGGCCATTCTCCAATATATACCTTAATACCAACAGCCAGGTAGGTGCTTAACAAGAAGTGGGCACCTAACATCCAGCAGTGCTTAATAACCAGTGTTTACAGTATACCACAGAGGAACCATGACTATTCACAACCCAGTAGTAAAACAGAAGTTTACATGCTAAGGGGAGTAGGAATGACTTTCACTTGGGGGATAGCTTCATGAACCACACCCTACTCGCCATTCCCGCCATGTATGGCAAGTAGGGTCTGGCTATGCAAGACTACTCGGGGGAGGGTACTTTCATGGTACATCCCAACATCTCATCTAAACTTAAAAAACCAAAACATATCTGTGTGTACTTGAGGCCCTGTTCTGAACTCCATGCAAAACTGAATTAGAAAAGCCTACATGTAATGTTTATGCCAGAAGATGGTAGTAGATCACGCCAGGAGGCTAGTTGAACACAATAGGACATACACAGCTAGAGCAGTTTGAAGGGAGACACTCCTCTATGTATTAATTATGTCCCTTCCAAGCAGAATGTGCGACTGTGCAATCACACTTTTCATTAATCATCGAGGGCGTCGGCCCAAGGTGATTGAGGAAAGTGTGATTGTATAGCTGCACATCCTGCTTGGGAGGGACATAACAAACTTGTGCCATGGGATGGCACTAATGGATTTGACCAATACATTGACTTGTGGTCTTGCACAATGTTGAGACAGAAAGCTGTGAGCAATTATTTGTTGGTTCTTAATGACTTGATAGCACTTGATTGCAAGTGTGCTGTATGGTTCATCAAAAGTACCTTGTACAGGTTGTACAAAGCCTTTTTTCCTTTGATCTTTATATTCCCCACGACACAAATAGTAATAAGTTCAATGGAGAACTATTTCAAGTGCTAAGGGGGACCAATGCTGAAGTAATGTGTACTTATGTATGCTATCCTGAACACTTGATTCCTTTCTTCAACACGTTACGGAAGGAGGATAACCCCTCCCCACAATGGTTTCTAGAACTATGACTTGATCATGTCTTCAAGCAGATCTCTCTCTCACACAAGCACACACACGCACACACACACACACACACACACACACACACACACACACACAAACACACACACACACACACACACACACATACGTATACACGCACACATAGCAACACAAACTGTACATGTTCAATATGTATGGGATATCATGTATGGCATGAGTGACAAGTCAGTGGCTGCACAACACACCTCTTCACATGTCTTACAGCTCACAACAGCCCTGTAGTTCATTTTCTGCCACATTTGGTCACGTAATGCCAGGAAATACGGAAACCGTTTCCTCCATTTTGACCCCATAGCCCAGGGAAATATCTCATACTTCTCATCTTCATCCTCCTCCATGTCATTGGCCAAGTACAAGGCAACAAAGAAGTTGAGGACAGTATACTGGTCCAAAGTCAGGTTGGCTCTTCGGAAGTATACATAAGCCATTGCTATTGTGTACTAGAGCAAACGAAACAAACTGCACACTCAATAGTGCCAATTGTAGGCTCGGAGAGAGGTCAACAACACAAAACTGCAAGGTTGTTCCATTGCACTTACTGATAAGTCAGTTCACCTTTCCTAAACACCTCGAATTTTAAAGTAAATACACAAACCTTGTCCGCTATCTTGGCACAGCTGTCGATAAGGAAGAAGTCCTGGATAATGTCATTGTCTACGAGGGTAAGGAAGAATGGTAAATAAAGGGACTTTGGAATACGCTCTTATGCTAGAAAACGTTCTGCACTTACCCAAGAGCTGGAAAAAAGCTGACAAGAAAATATTCCCTGCAGGGCGTTTCCTCTCGAGCCTCTTGCAAGGCATGTTCTCGGATAAGAAGCTGGCGGGAAAATGGAAAT
>CAUJGJ010000263.1:1326399-1351399 GCA_963170055.1 Halisarca cf. caerulea | reverse complement strand
CAACACACACACATACACACACACACACACACTCAAACCTGTAAAGGTGTAGAGGGACATGTTGAGCATTGTAGCTGGGAGGCATTGTAGCTGGTTAGATCGAACGTGAAATTCTCGCAATCTGGACAGATCCCCAATTCGATTTGGTAAAGATCTAAGTCTGCAAGTGGACAACAGCAGAACGACTCAATATCTACAATCATCACATTCATAGGTACGATATTCTCCACACACCAGATACAGTTCCTGGATTAGTAGAGCATTATAAAATATATTTCTAATAATTTGATACAGAAACAAACCATTCTTCCCCAGCATTGCAATCCACGGCAATTCATCCAAGCACAAGCACAAAACTGCTATGTGAAGCTGGTGTGTGTGCGTGTACATGAATCAATGAAGGGTCAGTAGGTTAGCACTTGAAGTTAAGCAGTGAGCAGAGGGCACCATTCCAACTGTGTGCCATTTGGTGTTTTTTCCCTGCACCCCCTGCCACCAACTTGGAAACTGAAGAGAAGACGACCTATTGCAGCCACTGAACAAATTCTAATTTGATTCAATTTGATTTAATGTGATTGTGTGTGTGAACGAGTGTGTGGGCTACTGGGGGCCTTAATAGTAGCCTCTGGCTAATGGCCGACCCAGTTTAAAAAAGAAAATATTACTATTATTATTATTGGAGAATAATGTATCTTGCAAGCACACACACACACACAGCTACACAGTTGTCACTCACAGATAACTGTACACACACACACACACACACACACACACACACACATACAAATCGTGATATCATGTTATAATATTTGTTCACTAAACAATTGACACATACTAGAAAAGTAGGCAGAACTGCATGAGCATCAGCAACAACAGAGACCCCAACAGCTACGACAACAGAGACCCCAACAGCTACGACAACAGAGACCTCAACAGCTGCAACAACAGAGACCTCAACAGCTGCGACAACAAGAAACACCTTCACAAGAAACACACTCCTGTATGCAGCCAAGTACCTGTTATTGTTCACCCAGAGTTTGTCCAATGATTGACAATGGCAGATTGAGTCAGGGAGGGTGGTGAGCTGACAGTCAGAAAGATCAAGTTCCAACAAGTCATCCAATTTTCCAAAATTGTTTGGCAAACTCTTCAGCTGGTTCTTACCAAGATACAAGCACTGCAACAAGGGTAGCATGTGTGGCAATGGCAACAGGGGGTTGGTGAGGGTCACTAGGGGTGTGGTGACCGTGAGGGCAACAGGGGGTTGGTGAGGGTCACTAGGGGTGTGGTGACCGTGAGGGCAACAGGGGGAGTGGTGAGGGTGACAAGGGGTGTGATGAGGGCAACAGGGGGCGTAGTGAGGGTGACAAGGGTGTGATGAGGGCAACAGGGGGTGTGGTGAGGGTGACAAGGGTGTGATGAGGGCAACAGGGATTGGTGCGGGTGATAAGGGGTGTGATGAGGGCAACAGGGCATTTGGCAAGGGCAAAATAGTGTGTGTGGTGAGGGTGGCAGGTGGTGTGGTGAGGGTGGCAGGGGTGTGTGGTGAGGGTGTCAGGGGCATTGTGAGGATGTACAGTGTGTTAAACACAGAACAAGTCATTAAATGCCCACATAAGCATGTCCGTAAAACCCTCACTTTCAGGTTCTTCAGCTGGCATATCTCCTCTGGAAGTGATACAAGCTCATTTTGACTGTAGTTACATGCAAAGAGAAACAGGAGGAGATAAAATACTGACTTAATGAGTGGAATAACTGCATGGTGAGGCTTGCAATTGTGTGTGTATTTGTGCGTGTGTGTGCGTGTGTGTGTGTGTGTGTGTGTGTGTGTGTGCGTGCGTGCATGCGTGTGTGTGTGTGTGTGTGTGTGCATGCGTGTGTGTGTGTGTGTGTGTATGTGTGTGTGTGTGTGTGTGTGTGTGTGTGTGTGTGTGTGTGTGTGTGCCCTTGTATATGTGAACACTCTAAAGACCACTAAATCTCACTGCAAATTGAGCTCTTCCAACAACGACAACTGTCCAATTGTGGAAGGTAGCTCCTTTAAGTTGTTATTAGACAGAGCTAGAATCCTAAGGAACCTGCATTTCCCAATGTCCTCTACAAAACGGATAATACATCTGATTTTAACAACAATGTTTGTTTACTCTAATTCAGACTTACTAGGCAATGATGTTAGTCGATTGTTTTTAATATCAAGCTCCTGTAGATTCACCAAACGACACATACTCTCCTACAAGTGCAGGGCAGCAAGCAGCATTAGCACCGAGGACAGCTGTTCAGTCATATTCACAACTCTAACAAGCACAATACACAGACGTACTGGTACTCTTGTCAGACAGTTGTACTGCAAGTAGCACTCTCTGATGCCCACCAGGGCACCGATGCCTTCAGGCAAGCTTGGGAGGTGATTAGTGGACAAATTTAGCAATTCCTACGAAAGCAAGTTGAAAATAAAACAAATGCAGCTCAGTATATGATGGTAGAAATTTTGGGACATGCTAGATCGATGGGGAGATGTTCTATTTTTGGACAGATAACGCATGTTACAATATGTCAACAGTTAATCAAAATTGTACAACGTTTCACCCATTTGGACTTCTTTAGGTACGCAAACTAAAACAAATAGTTTGTGCACCTGAAGAAGTCCGAGTGAGTGAAACGTTGTACAATTTTGATTAATTGTTGACAAATTATGACATGCATTATTTGTCCAAAGATAAAACATCTCCACATAGCTCAGTACAGACACACAGCCTGTACAGTAATTCTGCAGCATATACCAAAACAGTTACCACCAAAAACGAAGAGGTTTTTTTGAAAGCAGTTGACAAACTGTGTACAACCCCCTCACTGGATCAGAACTGCAGTACTAGATATGTATGTACAGTACATAGTGTATTATTGGTAGCCTACAAATACGTACTTGGCATGGTCTGGGGGACAACTAGGCTAGGAACTACTACATGCGCGTATACTTGGTCAAAGAAAATCCATCAGTTCACGAGAAGAGGACATATTACTGTGGAGGTTCATGATGATGAATCCCAGGGGACACCGAATACTTGTCACTACAGTAGAACCGCGTTAGTAAGAACACTGTTAATGAGTAATACCTGGTTAGGAAGTACAAGGATGTGATACCCCAGCTTTTAACCCACAATACTAATCTATATGGTTAGCAAGTACTACTGATAGTGAGTAGCAATTTGGAGGGTCCCCAGGTGTACTCACTAACGAGGTTTGACTGTATATCAGAAATTTACTATAACCAGTTAAAATTTCATCGTAGAACATTCACTAGGCCACATCGATTTATTCACTTTATGCAGAAATTTGCTGTAAGAGTGTTCTTTATAACAAATTTCCACTGTATTTAGCAAATGCACACACATGTATGCACACACACCCACACACACACACACACACACACACACACACACCACAAGCAAGAATATGAATGCTAAATTAAGGATCAAAAACACAGTATTACAGTCAAAGACTATTTCTTGGGCAATTTCATAATGGGTCACAGCTAGAGAACTACTCTGTAGTGAAGTGTGTTCTAATGTGGACCTCAGTCTCACCAATTGCTCTCCAACATCTGGGATGCCCTTGGGGTAGCGTGAAAGATGAGAGAAACTCAAGTCCAGTTCGTATGCCTGCTCCTTGCATGCTTGAAGCACTCTCTCTTGTGATGCTTGAAACCCAGTGCCATGGACACCACAAACTGAGTTGGTGAAATTTCGACAGCAACTGGCACAGAATCTGTAACTAGTTGTGAAGAAAATATTAACCTATATGGGCATGTCTTATATACATATTGGCCTACGCCACATGCAAAGGCAGACATACCTACAGCCCTTCTTAGCAGTTCTTTCCTTGCACCTAAGTACGAGGAAAAAAAAAGGAAAAACTGGAGATGCTGGGTTTCGAACCCAGGGCCTCTTGCATGCAAAGCAAGCGCTCTACCGCTGAGCTACATCCCCACAGCTGATTGAGGAGTGGCGGATACACTTTATAAACTAGCTCTATTGAGAGGTGGACATAGGGATGCAGATAGCGCAGCTTCTGAGAGTTTGTGCACGTCTTCTTCCAAGAAAAGGGCGTACATTGGGTCCTTGAAAAACCTCAGTGTCCGGATATTCGTATGAAACGATTACTCCACAGTATTCATGATTATTAGTCTCGTTCCCAGCCCCACTTCTGGCTGCCAGCCGGAAGTGGGGCTGGGAACGAGACTACATGATTATTGGACACAACACAACAAAAACCCATCCCAGCTTGTCTCACATGCAAACATACCAATACTGGTACATGCATACAGATCCTTGTCTTGCCCAAGATCTTACCTATGACATGGAAAAGATGGCATCTTCTTTTCTACAACAACTGTTCTAATACCTCTGGGAGTATTGATCCTTCTGATGGAAATATGCTATAATTTAAGGAAAGGGATTAATCTATCATCGAACACATAATGAGAATGCAAACTGCAAGCATAAAGAGCTAATGAACGACTTACTTTGTGCGGCTGCGACAGAGAGACTTTAGGCTGCCTTTCAAGAGCAGAAGTAGATGCACTCGTGAAGGACTTCTTTCTCTTTCTCTGTTTGCTCCGCTTTCTTATCAGATTTAATGTTCCTTCATCCTTACAGACGGAAATGAGATGTTTGTCGTCTTTGGTACTTGTTTCGCAACTCTTTGAGGCAAAAACAAAGGAGCACAGAAACAAAATAAGTGGATACCCCACAACAAGGGCTAGAACCATCAGGAAGAGCACTTCGTGGGATTCCATTCTCCTCCTCTAGTTGTCTTCTCTGACCACAAACTGCACTGCGGTCACTCAAGTCATTAAGACTCAGTTTCTCTCTCTACTTGTGCTTAGATAAACTTCTTGTGAAACTGTAGGTCTTTGGTTGTTGGTATCTATGGTTTGTAGTATCTATGGTGGGACGATCCCGCGGACGATCCCCATGGGGAAAAATTTGCACGCACACACCTAATAATTTCACTCACGATTGCACACGGACCTTGGTAGTTGCGTAAGCGCAGATCTAACCCTCGCTCCAAACCAACCAAACCTTCCTCTCGAACTGTAAAGGGCTCGTTGTGACGTTTTTTTTGTGTGAATGCATCCACCGCTGGCTCCTCATCTACACACGAAGGAGTGTCGGGAGGTTATTGAACAGCTGTCAAGGTGCCACAGTGAACACCCGGTGGCCAAGTTCTTTGGATCTTGTAATAGCCTCAAAAGAGCTTTAGACAAGTGCTTGACTGACGAATACCGTACCAGGCGCAGAGCAAACCAGGAAAGGGGAGAGAAGAAACAGCAGGAGTGGAAGAAGTTGTACGAAGACGGAAAATAGGTCTGTTTTTATGGGATGGGTGTGGAGGAGAGTGTGGAGGGTTGAACATTTTCATCGTCAAAAACATTCAAATTACAACATGTGGCAGTAGTAAGCATCGTGCACGAGGTTTAAAGCCCCTCCCATGATACGTATTCGTATGCTATGGCATGTGTGCATGACTGTCGAACAAAATCTATTCATAAACCATTATAAATTAATCCTCAAATCTATCATGAAAATGGTCTAAAAAGCCTCCAATGCCACCTTCTAGAACACAACCCTGCCAGGTTTCTCTGTGAGAGCATACCTGCTGACTCCCAGCTATTATGACCTCTATAATGTCACTTCCTTACCCTCCCTCAAGTCACTACACTGTGCCATTACCCCCCCTCCCCCTGACCATTGTCCCAAAGAAATCTTGTAAAGGATTTGTTATCTATGGTACTACGTATGCTGTGGCCTCATACTACGTTCAAAGGCTGTATGTCATGGGGTGAGCACCTTTCCAGCTTGAGTGCCTATGTCTTGACCATTATCTATGGCATCTTTTGTGTACTTTGGGACAATATTCTGACTTCCAGGAAAACAGTGAAACAATTTAAGGCTTTTTACAAAAATCACCATTTAAGTTTCCCCGATGGTACTGACAAAGTTTGATGTTTTTGTTTCTACCTAGAGCATCCTTTCTTTGTCATAAAGCCCTTTTGCATGATCCTGTGTCAATCCTACATCCTTTTACCATTTTAATGTTTTTTATACACCTTTTAGAAAGAGGGTTTGCCTCAAATTATAGATTTCTAATCATAAATTCATACCAAGATTATTGCCCATAATTTGTATGTATGAAGTTATGTTTAATTACATTGTTTCCATGGTAACAGATGCTACAGGGTTTTGTTCTGCACCTGTGTCCCACAGATCTGACATGTCTCAATTACGTGTAGCGCTCAACGAAGATCCAGGGGACTCCAATACCCCTCCTACTGAGGTGGGGGTGGAGGGCGATGTTGCTAAGCAACTTCAATCCCTCATGTTACGACTCAAAGGAGAGTTCATGGCACAAGATGGCCGTGGTGTCAACTATCAATCCCTGAGAGAAAGTACATTGTTTAAGGAGTACAAGCAAAAGTCTCTCGATTTGAAGACAGTTGATGTGGGGAGGCTGAATGTGACAGAAAGAAAGTGTTTCTTCATAAGTATCCATCTTACGTTTCTGTTTGTAGACCACCAAAAATCTTTGCTTTGTGTACTTAGAGTTTGCCAAAAATGTTAGCATCTGGGAAGCATGCAGTTTCTTGATGAACATGGTAAAACTTGAGAACAACTTGTGTATTTCCAGCTCTCCTCCTTTTGTAGAAAACCTTAAGCAATGTGTTTGTGTGTGTTGAGTATCTCTGCTGTACACCAACACATGCATACACCGTTACCCTCTTTGCCTCTTCCTATTTCCATTTGTTGGAATGGAACTGGATGTGGTACTTGTATCTCTGTATAGTGAAGGTTGTCTAAGGACTGCTGATAGGAGACCAGTTCCAGTCACTCACTAACACTCACATCTGACTACAGAGGTTGGCACTCAGTCCTGCATTATGATTTAGTAATTTCATGGGGGGGGGGGGGCAGCGAATTAAAAAATTGACTCAGTGTACCAAGGAGGTCAGCCGTGGGAAGCAAGGAGGTCCATAGATGAAAGATAAACTAAAGGAGGAATGAAAGATTTGTCAAGGGTGGGGAATGGCCCCTGGTGGGGGAAATGCAGCCCTAGCACTTCCTGTCTTCCTCCGTTCTCATTATACCTTTCTTGTACTTTATACTCGTATTACTACATGCAGAAATGCTAGTACTTAACTGCACACCACAGATGTGTACAATGCTCTCACTATTCATGGACTGGCTGCAAGGGAGCAGCTACCATCATCTGTGCTGGATGTGGCAAACTTCTGGAGAACCACTTGCTACAATATCGGAGGCCATGTGTACTCATTGGACGATATGGAGCACGGGATACTTAGAGGTTTCTACTGCAAATGCTGTGTATGTGATGGATTGCTGACTTTTCTTCTGCATTGCAGCCAACAGGCCCCATCCCAGCATGTCCTCTAGTACGTATTTTGAAGTTGGTGATCCCCGTTCCAAGTTCTGTTTGCCTGAATTGGATCCTCGGATTCATTTTGCCTTGGTCTGTGGTGCAAAGGTATATAGAACAGATAGATATATCTTCCCTAGCATTACCGCTCCACCCAAAGCTCACATGTCTCTGTTCTCTTCTCCTACAGTCTTGTCCTCCCATACAAGTGTACTCACCAGCCAACATGGATCGTGGGCTGAACGCAGCTACTGTGAGCTTTTGCTCGCAGGAAGTTACTGTCAGTGAAAGTGATCCAAAAGTAAATGCCATCTTCTCTCCCAAGCACAGTGGGAGTGCAACAGACAACAATCGTGCATTGGGTAGTTGCTGCAATATGTGTGGCATGAACAAGTGTCTGATAAGGCAGGCGACTGTACAGTCAGGCTAGATGTGTATGTCCTGATGGTTGGGTCAGACGAAAGAGGACTCTGGTTAGCAGAAACCCATGTACCCCACTCATGGTTGTAGTCTACAGTGGAACCCTCCAATCCAGACCCCTGAACTGTGGACACCGAACTAATATGGACACATGCCATTGAAACCAAATGTTTCACAATACTTTGCCAAAGTACATCGTCAACCCCTGAAATGAGGACATCTCAATAATCAGGACAGTCCTCTCTGATCCCAAGGTGTCCAGGACAGAGGGTTCCACTGTACATGGGTGTGCTTTGCTTGTCCATCATCAGTCCTTGCTGATCCACCGCTCTACACAGCTTATGACATAGAATATTATTGTGTTTTGTTGAATATCTTTGCTTACAATATAATGCATTCAGGTCAACCAGATGCAGATGTATGTAGGGTCACACACACACATGCATGCACGCACGCACACACACACACACACATCCATGCACGCACGCACGCACACACACACACACACACACACACACACACAACACACACACACACACACATGCATGTATGTTTATTTAAATGCAGGTTGAATTCTCAAAAATATTTCAGTGGTATGCAAGAGACTTCGGAGAAAATGAAAATTCCATATTATTGTAAGTTTCCATGACAACCATTGTGAATAGATACGCTCAGCCTTATGTGTCATACAGACATGCTACTGTACGGTCACCAGGGTTACTGAACGGTCACACCTGGTCACCAGGGTTACTGAACGGTAACATCTGGTCACCAGGTTTATATGAGAGCCTAATTATTGTGGTTCCACACATTGCACATTCTGTATTATGTGATTACACTTACATACAGCATGTACCCATCTATATAGCATGTACCCATCTATATAGCATGTACCCATCTATACAGCATGTACCCATCTATATAGCATGTACCCATCTATACAGCATGTACCCATCTATATAGCATGTACCCATCTATATAGCATGTACCCATCTATACAGCACATACCCATCTATATAGCATGTACCCATCTATATAGCATGTATCCATCTATATAGCATGTACCCATCTATACAGCATGTACCCATCTATATAGCATGTACCCATCTATATAGCATGTACCCATCTATACAGCACATACCCATCTATATAGCATGTACCCATCTATACAGCACATACCCATCTATATAGCATGTACCCATCTATATAGCATGTACCCATCTATATAGCCATGTACCCATCTATATAGCATGTACCCATTTATATAGCATGTACCCATCTATACAGCACATACCCATCTATATAGCATGTACCCATCTATATAGCACGTACCCATCTATATAGCATGTACCCATCTATACAGCATGTACCCATCTATACAGCACATACCCATCTATATAGCATGTACCCATCTATATAGCATGTATTCATCTATATAGCATGTACCCATCTATACAGCACATACCCATCTATATAGCATGTACCCATCTATATAGCATGCATCCATCTATATAGCATGTACCCATCTATACAGCATGTACCCATCTATACAGCACATACCCATCTATATAGCATGTACCCATCTATATAGCATGTACCCATCTATATAGCCATGTACCCATCTATACAGCACATACCCATCTATACAGCACATACCCATCTATATAGCATGTACCGATCTATATAGCGTGTACCCATCTATATAGCATGTATCCATCTATACAGCACATACCCATCTATATAGCATGTACCCATCTATATAGCGTGTACCCATCTATATAGCATGTATCCATCTATGCAGATGGATCCTGAACTACTTGCAAGATGACCAGAAATCAAAACTTGACAAATTACTCAAAAGTGGTGCAAAAATAACATTGGAAGCCAAAGACTATGATTGGATGTTGAATAAGCTGTGACGGTCCAAGTAAACACAACCTATAATAATAAACCTTGTTTGTTTGTTTGTTTGTTGCTGCTGTACTCCGGATTCACTTGGACTCAAAGTATGTACACATTAAAATTATTGTAATGGTCCATTCGTTCCAGTTTCTTGCAGAAATATGACTCTTTCTTCTCCATTTCGCTAAGGTGACAGAGTCAACACCGCTGTACGACCTATTCACCATCACCTGTACTTTTCTTCGAGTTCCTTCCAATAGCACTGGACATTAGGACGTCTAAGGTATGCGTATCCAGTTTCTCAAACTGTCTAAAGGCACCAAGGTCATCATATCCTCTCTGAACGAGATTTTCGATCTCGGTGATGTTATCTTCCCGCTTGTATAGCTCAAACACTTCTCTTACGTTATATCTGAAGAAACGATGCACGTAAAGAAAATCGAGCTTTACGTACGTATGTTGCCATGCATTACGGATCCGACAACCTCCACGTGGCTGCAGTAATGTTGGCTTACCTCAGTTTCGAGTGCAGGCGTTTCTCTGGAAACCTGTACACAGCCCGAATCCAATTTCTGTACAGGCCCAACACAACAACGCGAGTGTCCATGTTACAATTGTAACACGCTTTTCTGAGCATTCGTTACCTGCTCAATAACACGTGTTTGAGAAAATGTCCGCCAAGGCGAAAATTGTACTTGGCTTAGCAGTCGCTCTAACTGCAACGACAGTGTACTTTGTACACCACAACCAAACTTTAGAAAGACAAGTTTAGTGCCTATAACTAACGATTCAATTGCTGTATCAGCCTATGTTCTCTGTCTTCAATTGATATAGAGGATGAGAGAAGGAGTGCAGAGGGACTTGGAGAGACAGAAGAGGAAGAAAAGGAACACAGAAGAACTTCAGCAGCAACTGGAACTACATAAGTCGCTAGAAGCGAGAGACGAAAAAAAGAATCATCCCAATTAACATGTTTTGATAACCTCTACAACAACAATATTTTTAATACATTTTGTGTCAGATGCTCAAAGTGGAATTGTACAGTTTTTATTATATATTTACTTGTAAGACACGTTAATAAGTATCATGCAAAGTGTTAGTCATGCACTCTATATACTACGTAACACCAACAGTTACAGTGTGTGTAGTGACAATGTGTGCAGTGCACATACAACTCTGTGCCAAGATCCCAACAGTTCTCTTATTTAGGTAGTTCACAGTTGTACACAGACATCTAGGGGGACTCTGTCGGTACGTCATTGGTCACCAGTCCACTGGTACAGTCGCCTTCCTCTGAAGCATTGTTTATTTGAGTTATTCCTTCAGCAGTGAAGATTTTCACTTGAATTGGCTTTGTAGGTCCTTCCGTGATATCATCAACCTGTGTACATACATAGGGAATAGATGCAGATCAGAGGTCTAAGCAGGACACAAATCATATGCTGTGTGGAAGAGGTAACAAATGCACTCCACAGGAGATGATTTATGCACACACATGCACACACATCACTTAGCACTGAAAAGGGAGCATATGATGCAGCAGACCCCACTGAACACGTCCATATGGATTGCAAGTAGTGTGCTTTTGCAGTATCTTACAAAATCAATGTCTTCAGGGAGCTCACAGGTATCACATCCCCAGTAGTGCAATAGTATTGGTTCCACTACGCAATATGCATGTACATACCCACACCCACCCACCCACACCCCCACACACACACATACACACACATACACACACACACACCACCACATACTTGATCTTGGTCACTAAAATCATCATATGATTCCCCAAACTTCTCTTTCTTCAACTCTTCAAGGCGCCTACAAATATCTGGCTTCCTAAGAGAGAGAAAAGCCCTCAAGATGAAGACAACAAGCAAAAGCAGGGAAAAGACAAAGGAGCTCACTTTGAATAAATCTCGTTTTTGTCCTGAAATGCATCAGTAAGTTTCAACATTATGGAGTGCTCATCGAGGTCTATATGCTGCTCAGCAGCCTGTACATACTCTGAAGGTTGCACATGTGAATAAGAAAGCAAACACACAGTTATGAAGAAGTACGTACATGATTCTTTCATCTGGTCACACTGGTTTCCCTAAAACACACAGGATTAACAAATCATTTCTATGTATTGTGTGTCTGGATTAAGATTCAATGATTGTATACACAACATACAGAACACACTGTAACCATGGAAGATTATGTACTTGTAACACACACACACACACACACACACACACACACACACACACACACACACACACACACACACATCACACACCACACACACACACATGCATTGCTAATAACAGCATGTACATACCCTGAAGTTTCTTCTCGATTTCCACCTTGGCTGCCTCCTCATGCTTCGTAAACTACACACAAGATGGGTTGAGATAGACCAATTAAAGCATACAGGGGGGGGGGGGGGGGCTGTCCACAGTGGTTGGCACTGGTGGGGCATGAACAGTACTGTATTGTGCTGAATGTCAGGGCTTCATCTAGAAATAGTCCGGGTGGAGGGTGGGGGTGAAAGGCGTCCACTGTGAATAACAAGGGAGTGCAGCTGCATATCCATGTGTGGGAGTGAAGCTGCACATCCATGTGTCCAAAGGCGGGGCAAGGCTCTGTCGAGGGGGTCAACCACCCCCTGCCTGTCTCCCCTCCCAAATGAAGCCCTCGTTTGTATGTACTTAGAAACTCTAAGTCACAACATACATACTAAGGAAGCTTGGCAAAATTCACTGTTTTTGAAGGCATAAACACTTAAAAAATGAAATAAACTAGTATCTTTATCAGCCTGTTCTTTGAGCTCTTACTAAATTCAAACTCAAAGTCACAAAAAGACATCTGTCTCTCAGTTCCAGTGTCCTAGACGCCATCTTGTGATGAAGTCATACATAACATCTAACCACCTCTGAAAAATTTCAAGGCACTTTCTTTATAATGCACCATTTGACCTGATACGGTTGACCTCTCTATAATGAACCCTGGATATAATGAAATCCTTGTACCGTACATATATAGATTAGAAATGGACATTCAGGAAGTACTGGATATACGTACGTAACTAGAGCACGGGTAAAGGTAACAAAACTGCATTTCTAAAATCACTAATAACAGATGTGGTACAAAAATGCCAGTAATTAGCTAAAATTAATACCTGCTAAATATTGACCACCAAAAAATGCTAAATTTAGTACCCCCTAACATTTGTACCCTTAAGGTTGACCTTAGAATGTACACCTATTAACTCTATTGTAAATAAACCCTGATGAAGTGAACACCCTGATGAAGTGAACACCCTGATGTAGTGAACACCCTGATGTAGTGAACACCCTGATGTGGTGAACACCCTGGTGTAGTGAACACCCTGATGTAGTGAACACCCTGATGTGGTGAACACCCTGATGTAGTGAACACCCTGATGTAGTGAACACCCTGATGTAGTGAACACCCTGATGTAGTGAACACCCTGATGTAGTGAACACCCTGATGTGGTGAACACCCTGATGTAGTGAACACCCTGATGTAGTGAACACCCTGATGTAGTGAACACCCTGATGTAGTGAACACCCTGATGTAGTGAACACCCTGATGTAGTGAACCTTTCAGTGGTCCTGAGGCAGTTCATTATAGAGAGGTTTGACTGTACAAGAGTACTGTACTGATTACAGGAACATTACCATGGAAACGCGTAAGGCACAAGTACTCTCGTGAGTGACGCGTACAATAGGTGCAAGTTTTAGATCATTTTGTACGTAGTGAAGCACAAGAGATTGCTAAGAACATGAGAATTAGCACAAATGAAATCTTAGACAAATGTCTCAAGTCAAAAGACAGTGAAACTGTACTAACGTGAAGCATGTAGTAAAGGGCACTGCAAGAAATGAGGTAGGAATTGACAGTGCTAATGAAATTCAATTCGCGATGCTACAAAGTGATCGTGACTGACTTACCTGACAGCATAGACACTCTGCGCTGATAGAAGAGTGCCAAGGAAGTGTCATGTGAGTATAAAGAAATCTATTATTACGACAAAGAAAATGGCAATCTCTACCATGGGTGTAATCCTCGAATTCAGTCCACATCGATGATCATCCTGCAGTCGGCAACCAGAGGTTAGAAATATCCATTTAGGTTCCAATGTTCTGTCACTCACAACATTCTCCTACCCTCTGAAATATTTCTACCCCTTCGCCAGAAGTAAAAAGGGTGTATAAAAACCATTTAAAAATGGTAAAAGGATGTAGGATTGACACAGGATCGTGCAAAAGGCATTATCAAAAAGGATTCTCCAAAAACACTTGGAACAAGGGTAAGTTGCAAAACCGGTAGAGGGTTGGGTGGGCAAAGGGCAAGACAGACATAGGGTTAGACGAGCATAGGGCTACACATACATGAGGCTAGACGGGTATAGGGCTAGACAGAGTTTAGTTGGATTGAGTGCATACTGTGCAAATTCCTACATCCCGCATGTGCAGCACATTATACAGTACATATATGCTGCGGGATGTAGGAATTTGCACAGTGTGCACTCAATCCAACTAAACTCTGTCTAGCCCTATACCCGTCTAGCCTCATGTATGTGTAGCCCTATGCTCGTCTAACCCTATGTCTGTCTTGCCCTTTGCCCACCCAACCCTCTACCGGTTTTGCAACTTACCCGTTCCCTCTGAGAAGTAGAAAGGCAAGATCTTGCAGACTGGTTCCATTTTGTTTGTTACACACACCAACATCGCACTTCATCTTAGCACTACTTGATCATGGCAATTACGACAGCCATTTTATTAACATGCTTTAAACATTAATTTGCATGTGTATTCGCACATACTTGCAGACTGAATGCGTTCAACATGGTAGTGTGTCTGTAAAGACTACTGTACGTACGTATGTACATGCATATCAGGTCAATCAAGGTGAAAAGATTAAGGGAAAAACAAATAACAATTTGTCCAATTAAGCTGAACCTTGTGTGACTGTCATCAACGCACTCAAATCACTTGCATATTGCTTTATAACATCTTTAGGGGTGCATGTAGACCCTTTGATGTCTATTTCACTCACACAAATCATGCTTTAAGGGCTAAACTGACATGCTTGAGATCATTCATCAATTTCCCATCACATACGATAAATCCCACAGTCCATGTGATGTACACAGGTCAACCACTACAAACTGGACACTCAAGCTGGACAAAGGTGATGAACAACCTCATGTCATCATGACCACGGCATTCAGCTATCAGCATGTACGTAGGAAAGTAGTGATACAAAAATCACAAGAAGACATTGAATGGAATGATTTTTACAATACAATCAGACCTCATTTGTCCAACACTGTTTTTTCTGAAAACCTCATTAACCCGATGCTCTGCTGCGAACCCCATCAAAAAGTTGCGCACAATCTATCCTGATTTATCCAACACCTGGTTTATTCTACACATTCTATGAGGAACAGAGGTTGTCGAATAAACCAGGGACCACTGCATTTGAAGTACTGAGCAACAGTAGTTCCAAAAGATCAAAAACATGTACGCATGTATTGGCAAGAGGAATGGGAGCAATGGTTTGTGTACTTGTAGACTCACTTCTGCTATTGACTCTTCAGATGGACTTGGGGCACCGGGTAATGTAACAAGAATGGCACTCATGTTATCTCGACTGTTCTGTGAATGGAGAAACATAATAGTATTCATTGGCGTGAATGCATGCCTGATGACATCACAGTATTGCATCATGCGGTTTGAACAAGATGTAACCAGCCACAGATTGAATGACACAGCACAGCACAGCAAGCACCAAATCTTGACAAACATGACCAAGCTCAGCACTGCCAGCCAACAGCTCAACACTGCACAAAACCACACACATAAAATTTCATCACAAAGAACACTTATAGTGCCCCCTTCATAATACAGTCACGCCTGTTATCCAGTTATCCAGACTTGAGTTATCCAGAAACCTGATTTATCCGGCCATCAATTCAGCAACACTGACTATCTCTATGTACACAAATCTGCCTCACCTATCCAGCAACCTCTGTTGTCCCACAAGTACTTTGGCTACAAACTGTGTCGGATAACTCAGGTGTGACTGTATTATTACAACTTCACGTGACCCACCTAACGACTCACTATGGAACACTTTTCACACAGCCAACTTCTGACAAGTACATACGTATGCACAGTGCACAGGCATTGAAGGGCACTCAGTGCACAGGCATTGAAGGGTACCTGTGCACATTGAAGTGCTCAGTGTAGTGGAGTCGGCATTGTACCACACTAGTAGTGCTGGTCAGCACAAGCTGTGTACAGTAGGAGCAAGGAGTACCAGTTGTGCTTAGCCTCACAACAGCAGTGGAGTCACACACACGTGACAGCTCATGGACACTGTCGGCTGCTTTATGTGGGAATAATAATTAGGAAATACAAAATACTGAAAATATAAAACACTCCGTGGGCTAGCACACCATTGGGGACAATGAGCAACTTGTGTAATTGTCATTAGCTGGTCAACTAAAAGACTCGCACAAGGTGATTCATGAAGCTCTGGCCTTGTATTACATGCACACACACATAGAACACAATGCCCAAAAGTAGACTTGTAACACCATACACTGTGCTGTAATTAGTAATGTTGTACCTGAACACTGTTCTTCGCAGAGTATACAATAGAAAGTGTGTGCTGCACACAATGCTGGCTATTTGTTCAGCATTGTGTGTATGTACAGCATTGTGTGTATGTACATACAGAATTGTATGTACGTATGTACATACATACATACAGCATTGCATATACATACATGCGTACATACATACACACATACAATACTGCCTGCTAGTTGAGAAGTACATGTATACACACATACGTAGGTACATACAATACTGACACTGTCTATGGAGGTGTCCTTGAACAATGCTGGATACCTCCATAAAGAGGACTGCTTACTGTGGTCCCAATGGTGTCCTCATTATAGAGGTTCCACTGTACAGGACTGTTTACTGTGGTCCCAGTGGTGTCCTCATACATGTACGTACGTATGTACAAAGCTCTTTAGAAATGCAACACCTTACGGCAACAAATGTTAGCGGGTACTAACTTTAGTGAAATTAGTAAGAAGCCTCATATTTGCTAACTTAAGTACCTGCTAACAATTATACCCTCCAATAAATGTGCCCGCTAATATTTAATATTGTACAATTTGTATGCACTGCATGGGAGAAAATGGTGGCTCCGAACACAAGTAAAATCTACACAAAGTCAGCAAAATGTACGACAACCAGTGAACCAAATACATCTAAAGCTTAAAAGAATCATTGGATTGTAACATACTGATATTCATTTTAATCATTTTCGATTTAAATTCATCAAACAGCCATAACAATTTATTCAAGCTGTATGCCGACAAGATTGATTCTTCTAACCGCATCTACAAGCTTAAGTTTTGTGATCTCAGTGTCTCGTTTCTGCAGCTTTCTATTGCGACAGTCTAGTACTGTATATAAAGATTAGAAATGGTGATTTAGAAAAGAATTGGAAAAGGATTGGGTACCCAGCATTGGTAACGGTTACATTTCCAAAACCGCTAACTACAGATTTGGTACAAAAATGCTATTAAATCGCTAAAATGAATACCCACTAAATATTGTTCACCGAAAAACGCTAAAATTAGTACCCACTAACACTTGTAACCTTAGGGTAAATCATGACACTATATATACACATGTCTTGGGAGAAAACATTGGGAATTACGTCCTTGAAACTGAGTTTAGGTATGTGCTATGACATCATACACAGCATGACCTTTGGTAGCAATGCCACTGAGGTGACCCAAGCATGTTACCAAATGTGTGCATGAAAGGTTGTGACAACCTAAACAAACTGCATAATGCTACAAGCATGTGACTGTCATTTGGGGCCTGGGACGCAGATAACACTGGCAAACACAAGTACTCGCACAGGATGTAGTCCATAAACATACGTATGTGTATACATAGATACGTATGTACAGCAGGGTACACACACACACTGGCCATCCAAAGGTGAGGAGTTTAATCTTACAAAAAGGCTAAAGTTCTAAAAATACATATGTACGTAGGTACATACACTCATACCTGGTTTATCCGACACTCCTCGATTATCCCACACTCCACTGTGAAATCACCATCACCACTCTATGTACAATTTACCCTGGTTTATCCAACACATTTTATGAAGAACAGACGTGGGTCGGATAAACAAGGGCCCACTGTAACTTAATCCTAGACAATATGAATCAAAGACAAATAATTAGCCCAAATGCTGTCAAAGTGGTAATGTTACATCACATCTTGTCCCCCTAAAAGTTGTCTGGTGTAGGTGCTTATCAAATACAAGCTCTATACTGTCGAGGTGTTAGGATTAGGGTTGGGTTAGGGTTTAGTATTGATAACACGGTTGGGGGACAACTTACGGCAGGGGACTACTCACGGCGTTACAGTGAGAATCGTGTCACTGTAGTGTAATGTGTTTAGCTGATACTGCCAAAGTACAGATGCCATCAAAGCACGCTACCACCATAGATCTACGTATGCTTCACCTACTTGGTGGCCACCACAAGCGGTCCTTACTGCCACTGCTCAAGATAACTAGCGCCCCTTGTACTGCGGTCAAACAGTAAATCTCGTTAAGAACAACAACTAAAATTCCAGCTACACCTTTCAGCAAGACGTCACCCTGCTCCATTTCAAATCCTTCACAACGACAAATATGCTTACGTATGTATACAATGGAACGTGTCTATAGCACTCACACCTCTATAACCAACAGTCGTAGCACGTACAATGCAGGTAGGTATGTATGTATGTACGTACCTACGTATATGTGACAGTTGAGAATAAAAACCAAATATTATGAACAAGACATTTTGAGAAACCGTCTACAAATAAAAAAAACAGTGATAATACACATTAGAATACTTCCATAAAGCGGCCACCTGTACACAACAGCCACTGTACTTGGTCTAAGGGTGGCCTTTAAACACAGGTTCCACTATATCAATCTAAACTCCCTACAACAACTACACCTCCATAACACAGGAGAGTTCACGTGTTCCCTGAGGTACCATTAAAGAGACTCCATGATGTGTGCACAGAGAGGATAACACCAGATACACCAAACATACCAGACAAAGACTGCATACTACACTTGCAAACAGATACGTACATACATAAAAACATATGATACCAGATACATACGTACATAAAATGTATACGCTAAACAAAGCACCCCCCTGCCGCATACTGCACTTGCAAACAAAGCAGTGCGATTTACCTTGTGGAGGCACGTGTCGATAAGTGAGGAACAGATATCTGGAAGCTTGTCAGTCATTGACAACCGTAGCTGGATAAAAGCTGCTATTTCATCATTACTCATCACATCGTAGACACCATCACATGCAAGGAATATGAACTCGTCGTCAGGGTGCCTCATTATATGAGAGACATCGGGCTCAGCAGAGACAAGCTGCTCCTCATCTTTGAAAGCTCCATTTTGCTTGTATTCAAAATCACCTATGGCTCTGGATACAGCTAGGGTACCATTGACACGCTGATTTATGACGGTACCACCAGCTCTTTCGATCCGAAGCTTCTCTTTAGCATTTAGTGGCTTGTGGTCTTCTGTAGTCCAGAATACTTTACGATTTCGACAGAGAAAGCCCCGAGAGTCGCCACAATTTGCCCAAACAATAACCGTAGGGGATACAAGAACAACAATAGCTGTAGAGCCAGCTCTTTCAGACCCGTTAATAAACCCAGGTTCCTTCTTAAGCTTTGAATCAATTTTCATGAAACTCTTTTTGATTCCCTCCTTCACATTCTTAATTAAGACTTCCCCTTCTCCAACAAGCGTAGTACATTCCTGAATAGTTTGTACCAAGTACTCTGAAAGGTAACTAGAAACACTTGCACCTGCATGGCCATCAAAAACTCCGAAGACAGACCAATCTTTCCATTCTGATTCTAACTTTGTACTACAGATATGAGCGTCCTCCATATCCTTCCTCCAACCTTGCATAGCGGACAAGCCATATTTTAGGCAATTCCCTTCTCCATACTCAGTAGTCTTGTCTGTCATCGGTTTATCTAGAAATGCACCCATTACTGCTTCTTCCTAGTAAAAAAAGGCGTATCACCACAGTAGGATTCAAATTATGTAGCAGGTATATTAACCTTAAAAATTGATACAGAAATTATATATTCAATTCACCTTAAGCTTTTTGTACTTCTTAATGTCACAGAAATATCCGAAGTTTCGACACTACACTGCAGTTACTGAACACAATTACTCAAACACGAGGAGTCGAACACTACGTCGCCATTTGCATCACGTCATAAAAAGGTTGATTGGCGCGCCTGTTCTATTTTTGGATTACCTTGAAAATGGCTGCACATGACTCGTGCAGTTCTTGTAGTCGTTCATATTGCGGCCGGTATTCGTCTAACGTGTCTGCATCTTCCTGTAGTACACAATGCAGGGTAAGAAAATGCTTGCGATTTTCATGTGTTTATTGTTTATTAGCATTCTTTCTATTGTAGGCCTGTCCTTGGGGATGGGATGTCAATTCTACTACATCGTTTTGTGAACAGTGTGATCAGTCGGCTGAGCTACGAGATTACTTATTCATATTTTTCCCAATAGTTGTGTATGTAGCTATGAATTGGTTTGTAATTGCACTGGAAACTTTCCGATTTGTCGATAAAATTAAAACGTGGTGAGTGTGCCAGAAACATTGGTGTGTGTTTGCCTATTGCAATGATTCGAATGTACATGTTCTGTCACACCAAATCTTGTCCCCCCTAAAAGTTGTCCGGCGTGGGCGCTTATCGAATACAAACTCTATACCGTCGAGGCGTTAGGGTTAGGGTTGGGTTAGGGTTTAGTATTGATGAAACGATAGGGGGACAACTTACGGCAGGGGACCATTCACGGCATTACAGTTCAACTGAGCGGGGCTGTATGTATGATCTGCATGTATTTGTCGAAGTCAAGAGCGAAAGCATACGTATTGGCTGTTATCATAGACACTATTATACACACGTAGGCTCCAGCATGATGTGACTGGTGCTTGTGCCATTCCCAAAAGTCCACCTTGCTGACTCAGACTGTCTCAAACCCTGAATGAGCAATTGTCCCAAAAGTGGGTAGCATTCTTGCAGTGTTAGAAATAAGGACCAAATGGTGAATGGACAAATGTCCTAGCATAATCATTTGGGTCAGACTATTTCAGCTTTGCTTGGGCATATTTTTGGAGAAGTACACATGTGCCACAGTACATATGTATAAGCATTAGTAAACAATCTCAGTACAAATGACTTGGTTACATCACTGAGTGTCATGACATGAGCATTTTAAGGTAGTGCTCCGCCTAATGTCTGACCCAAACTATTTTGGGTCAGAGAAAATGGTCGGAGAATGCCTGAGTGCTGACCATTACTTCTGACACTGTCCTTGTCGGATGGGAGTCAATCAAAGCTGTGTATACCTGTTCATAAGAATTGCCCTTTACCCTGAAGGGTGGGGAACAACCCCCAGTGGAGGAGGAGGGGAACAATTGCCCCCCCTTCCAACCCCCAGTGAAGGATGAGGGGAGCAACTACCCCCCCCCCCCCCCCCCCTCCAACCCCCAATGAAGACTCCCCTTTCTCTACTTCATGACCTGTCAATTGCATGACAAGTACATACTAATCCATGTTGAACATGTCTGGATGCCCCTGTATATACGTACATATCTCATGTTTTTGTTTTATCTCTCTGTGCATGTGTGTGTGTGTGTGTGTGTGTGTGTGTGTGTGTGTGTGTGTGTGTGTGTGCTCATTGGGACACCTTGCAATGAACCCTGATGAAATTCCACCTATTGTTTCAATAACCTGAGGATGTTCTCATGACATTGGGTGCTGAAGTGGTGTCTGTTATCAGTGCTCTATGTCATAGGTGATAATGTTACTATTTTTGAACAGTGACATCATGAATTAAGTTTTGAATACTTTGTGCACAGTGTGTATATGATACTTTCTACTGTTGTTGAGGTCACATGTGGAGGAATTTTGAGCTGTCACTTGTCAATTCTGTCTGGTGTTTGTGTGTAGGGTTCAAGGAGTATTCAGTTTGGTGATAGCGTTTGAATCTGTCTTGGCCATCCTAACAGTCCTCCTTTTGTATCCACCAATGGGTAAGTGTTGGCATGTGTCGTGATAGTCACATGGTGGTCACATGGGAATCACATGCATTGCATTGAAGAGTGTTGTACAGTACCATGTAATGTGAGGCATTTATACGATTAAGGGTTTGTGAATGACCAATTATAAAGTAATTCATAGTTTTCTTCCACAAATAGGACAGCTTTTGGTATGTAATCAGTACAAACTTGTGAGGAATGTATGATGAAAACTTCTGTGAATGCCTGATCATTTGTGAAATTGTGACAATTGCTTCCTATTTGTGAAAATGTTACTTCCTGTTTCATAGGCGACGGAACCATAGTGGCACAGGGGGCACATGCCTCCTCAAATTTTGTTTTTTTGGGGGGGGGGGGCATGCCCTCACATTTTTTTCAGGGGCTTTTGAAAAATTCCTCTATATACTTAACTTTGAGCAATAAGTGCACATGTTGGAAGCCCTTATTTATAAATGAAACTATATTGAGTCCTAAAAAGCTTATCTACCACAATTTAAGGAAAATGAAAGATATAAATGAAAGTTGTAATCAATGCCGAATTGGCAGCCGTTTTTCTGGATGCCATTGTGGATGATGCAACAATGATCATATGATAAGTTTTCTCCACATGTACTTTAGTTCAGCTTGTATTAGTTGTGCCCCCCAACTAACAGTATCTTCTTCCACCTGTGTGTTTGTGACAGTTACTTCCTGTTTGTGACAATTACTTCCTATTTGTCACAGTTACTTCCTGTTTGTGACAGTTACTTCCTGTTTGTGACAGTTACTTCCTGTATGGTGTTATGGTCCACTAGACTACCATGCACGTGAAGCAACCTCTACTGTATATGTCAAACCCGTTTCAGTTTCCAAAGTGTCCGTTATAGAGAGGCTCTACTGGTTATGTTAAAGTGAATTTTTGATTTCAGAATGTTGGATTGTGGAGGTTTTATTATTCTGGTCCGTATGTAGTTTTATGTGCATAACATTGGACAGAACCGTAATGCATACTACTAGTGTGGATAGCAGTCATTGAATTCCTGCTGCTTGTTGGTGCATGTCCCCTTTATTTCACCTTTGTTCTTTCTGTAGGTCAGCTGTCCATCTTTGCATGTGCTGTTGACTCTTTAGTCGACTTCTATCCAATGTTTTGGGATTCTGCCAGTCAAGATGAGGGTGATCACACACGAGATTGCATCTATGAAGCAGCTTTCCCACGCACAACCCTTGTGCTCTCTTACCTTGGTCTTTCACTTGTTCTTGTTCTCTTCGTTCGCTTCCCACTAACTTTGCTTTGCTGGAGAAAACATCCACACAACAACTCACTCTGTTATGGTCTTGTTATTGTACCTGCTGTTGCAGCACTATTTGTTGCCTCTTCTGGACCTTTATGTGAGTTGTTACACATTCGTTAGGTGTGTGTGTGTGTGTGTGTGTGTGTGTGTGTGTGTGTGTATCAAATTACATGCATGTATTTTACTGATGTCTAAGTATATACGTATTTCACTCGAAATCCCCCACTTGTCCCCTACATCCCTTCTGTAGACTACTCCTTTGAATACATCAGTCTGGCCATTGGAGCCATTGGGCTGGCTGTGGAGGCTGTGTATGTCCAGTGGAAACTGAACACTGCAGTAAGAACAGTCTACACACAGACATGCATACCTGCACGTACGCACGCACACACACACACACACACACACACACACACACACACACACACACACACACACACACACACACACACACACACACACACACACACACACACACACACACACACACACACACACACACACACACACACACACACTATACATGTATGTACATACAGTATGTATGCATATTGTGTAGTACTTACACTAGCTGTTTTGTAATTGTCGTTCCCTTTCCACAGAACCCCCTCAGGATATACTGTTCCCTGATCCACTGGCTGGCATTCGTCATATTTGTTTTGTTTCTGTATTTTGGAGTCGTTGGGCTGGAGTTCTACCCCTATCACTACTACCTACTAATACCCATGTCTGCTGTCTCAGTGGTCCTCTATCCCATGTTCTTCCTGTGTGTGCACAGCCACCCATACACCAGAATATGGCACCTCAAGAAGAGGCAGAGGAACACAGTCACAAACGTTCAGGGGAGGGGAGAACACAGGTGGCTGAGAGGAGCAAGAATAAGGAACGAGACAAATGACTCGTTCTTCCCTCCAGAGATTGACACAAGTGGAAGCTCCTCATCAGATTCTGCCATGCTCTACTAATATCATGTGCTGTGTGTGTGTGTTGTAACTCTCTCCACGTTCCTCCCATGCACTCCCCACTGTACAGACACCACGTTCCTCCCACACACTCCCCACTGTACAGACACCAGCTGTAAATGCATGCACTGTGTCCCTCTTTATGTATGCATTCTTTACACATAACTTCTACTGAATCATCTTGGAATACTTGGAATAAAATTAAATCTGGGATTCAATATTGTTTCATTAAACTATCAGTGTTTTTATTGTCCAGTGCAATTGTGTGTGTGCTGAGTAGTAGCTCTGTTCACAGTCACTGTTGACTGTTTTGATTTAATTCATAATTTCGAAAATGAAATTAATTCAATGATATAACATGCAAATATAGACAATGAATACTTGTATCCATTGTGCAGTATCACTATCATTGTTGCCATGGATACCTCAGCTTGCTTGTGAATATTGTACAATGTCCTGCTAACACAAAGTCCCGAATCTATTTGTGAATCATGCATGCAGTGCAAAATCTAGACTCTTGAATTTTGATCTGTTGTTGTTAGGCCACTTGGAAGGAGCTGGATGTACCCGAATAGGGAACAAGCTTTGTGGAGACAATGTCGTTGGATTTGTACGTTCCGAAATGCTGTATTCTGTAAAGCCCAGACTGCACCGTCTGTGGGATCATCCATGTGATGGTCGCCTGACTCTCTCCGACAACTTCCTCAAATATTCCAGTGTGGTACCACTTGAACCTAGCATGTGGAGAGAGGGATGTAGACATAAACACACACACAGGGCTAGCT
>CAUJGJ010000263.1:1318899-1321399 GCA_963170055.1 Halisarca cf. caerulea | reverse complement strand
ACTGCAGCCTCACACAGGGCACCAGTATAGTCCGGTGCAGCCGACCCAATCTTGCTGGGCCATTCTCAGGGACTGATGTCACCACTACAGTAGACTAGGGCTAGCCACAGACAGAAGCATGTACCTGTCCCCACTACAGTAGACTAGGGCTAGCCACAGACGGATGCATGTACGTACCTGTCACCACTACAGTGACTAGGGCTAGTCACAGACGGATGTACGTACCTGTCCCTTGGTGAACTGCTTCATTCCGATGATGTCTGTACTGTCAAACATGTCCTTCCCAGGGCCAGCCGCCACGCACAGCTCATTCTACAGGCACAGAACCAACGAAGAGCACTGGTGCAACACGTCATTCATTCATTCTACCAGATACACAAATGAGAATGTACACACACACACACACACACACACACACACACACACACACACACACACACACACACACACACACACACCACCACACACACACATACCACACCACACCACACACACATACACATCACACCACACACACACCTTCCCATCACAAGTACTGTGGAGGATGTCACAAGGCTTTCCAGAGTCCAGACAGTGAGGTCCTTTGGTGTTGGGAGAGACATCACCTTCATTGCTTTGGGCAAAGGCAGCCACAAAGGCACCCTTCGTGAACAGGCAAAGAGAGCATAGTCAACTGCAGACGGCAAATCCTCACAACCTAGGTAGCTATGGCTGATCGTGTGGGATCGCTGCTACCCATGACTACTGTCTCCCATACATCCCCTCAGTAGTGCTTACTACAAGCACATACATCCCCTCAGTAGTACTTACTACAAGCACATACACCCCCTCACTAGTGCTTACTACAAGCACATACACCCCTCACTAGTGCTTACTACAAGCACATACACCCCTCACTAGTGCTTACTATAAGCACATACACCCTCTCACTAGTGCTTACTATAAGCACATACACCCTCTCACTAGTGCTTACTATAAGCACATACACCCTCTCACTAGTGCTTACTATAAGCACTCATATTCTATATCTGTCTTTGACACAGATTACATGATTTTGGTGCAATTCTCCTTGTACACTGACATCTACTTCTCTATAGTGAGGTGGCTTCGCACCCCCCCCCCCCCCCCCCCCCCAAGGATAACCTTTACCACGCCATCAGTCCCACCATCTCCCCTGGGGCAATCTCAGCCTCACCTGTCCTGGTAGGCTTCCTTGGTTCATAGCCATCTCCATGAGCTGTGAGGCTCTTCCCTTGTTGTCTCCACTGATGAGGTGGTTAGTGTTGTTCATGCTCGTACAGTGGACAGCAAACCAGCTACACAGAACACAAGAAGATACTCTTCACTGCTCCCCAACCTCCACCGTCTAACACTCACTACTCCCCCAACCTCCACCATCTAACACTCACTGCTCCCCCAACCACCCCCATCTAACACTCACTGCTCCCCCAACCACTCCCATCTAACACTCACTGCTCCCCCAACCACCACCATCTAACACTCACTGCTCCCCCAACCACTCCCATCTAACACTCACTGCTCCCCCAACCACCACCATCTAACACTCACTGCTCCCCCAACCACCCCCATCTAACACTCACTGCTCCCCCAACCTCCACCATCTAACACTCACTGCTCCCCCAACCACCACCATCTAACACTCACTACTCCCCCAACCTCCACCATCTAACACTCACTGCTCCCCCAACCACCACCATCTAACACTCACTACTCCCCCAACCACCCCCATTTAACACTCACTGCTAGTGAGGTCTCACCTGATCATTCCAATATCCTTCAGATTCTGGTTTGCTATCTTGAGCACAACCATCTCCTTGTCCGTGTCCCCCCACTTGCTGTACTTGGCTCTCTCCTCCGGTGGGTTCATGAGGTAGGCCGTCGGGCTTCTGTTGATGTTGGCGTCAGTGAGGTTGCCGGATGCAAGATAGAGGTAACTAGGCTGAATGTTGGCGTGAGCTGTAGGTGGGACGGGATGCAGTGTGGCTCATGCTGCATACCGTAGTACAGTACGCATACAAATTTTCGTAGGATGAAACTTCCGTGGATTTCGCGGATGGGAAATATACTGCATACGGATTGCTAAATTGCTATCTTTCTATAGTTTTAGTCAATGTTCTGTACGCTTGCTGCATACTCCAAATCGATCTCCTATGCGAATATGCTTACTGAAACCATAGCCAGAAGTTGGTTGTCAGAGGGCTAGCGTGTTCGGAATTCAGCAAGAAACCGAACACGCTAGCCCAAGTTTGTGGGTGTGAAGTAATCTCTATTTGGGCTAGACCATCTCTGCGTTTTTCTCACCCGTAGGGTGCTAGCAGAGACGGGCTAGCTTGTTAGACTAATGCCAGTTGTGTACTATACTGGTTGCATTTGATCACTAATCCAAGCACTTGTGTAAAGGGTCACGCATGTGCTAATCCAAGCACTTGTGTAAAGGGTCACGCATGTGCTAATCCAAGCACTTGGTCACGCATGTGTA
>CAUJGJ010000263.1:1283899-1313899 GCA_963170055.1 Halisarca cf. caerulea | reverse complement strand
ATAATCGATTTTATATTGGTGCTCCTTCTAGCTATAATCTATATGTTTATGATCCTAGTGGCACGGCTGGGAACTCTCTAACATATCACAATGGTTACAGTTTCTATACTCCTGATCGCGACCGTAACAATTGCGCTAAAAATAATGAGGGGGCGTGGTGGTTTAATAACTGCCAGCGTTCTCATCTGAATGGTAAGTATTACTACGGATCCTCTCCAGCATCCCAGAAGGGAGTTGTTTGGGACACCTGGCGAGGGAGTCAATACTCACTAAAGCAAACAGAGATGAAGACAAGACCCAGCAGACTGAGCTGGAGGCAGGCAGATGATTGAATACAGAACAACGATTGTGATCATGCAATTCAGCTACTGCAGCATTTAGCGTTTGTATACCAAGAAGACTAGAATTTCTAGCTGGAGCCATAATACTTCGTTAGCAAAATCTGATTAATTAGATATGAATGTATTTTTGTGTGGATGGCCATATATTATGACTTTGCAATCATTAATGCATGAACATGTATATGATGTACATATGTATGCATATAACAATCTATGCAGCTAACCTTTGCCTGGTGTTCCGATTGAACACAGACACGCATCATGCTAATCCTCATTCCTATAGCTACATAGTACATAGTTTAAACACTGACTACAACACCATATGTTGTTTAATAATAATTGTAGAATAGTTTGTAGTACATTCATATTGTATTATCATGCTAGTACTGTAGGCAGCATCCCTACATGATCATGAAGATTGTTTGCAAGTTTGTTGTCATATTATCTAAACATCATGTACATAGAATTTAACTGTAAATATGCCTTGCAGAGACATATTCTATAATAGGGAATTTTGGCTTATGTTATCATTCTAAGATGTAACCTCTGGTTTGTTATTATAATGCTGGATTTCCAGTGCATGCAGAGTACAAGGTATGCATACACTGTCATCTGTTGACTGCTGAACTGCATGTTCATAAATGTACTCTATATGATACATGCATGGCAGTGGGAGGTATATATAATGTATATATTTGTTTTTTTTCTTTTTTTCCTTATATATATATATAAGCACTGGTACCAGGCAGATAATCATCATTGTGGGGTGAGCCTGATCAAGGTAGAGGGGTATAAAAACAATGAGCAGTCCAATATGTGGAATACTGCACGTCATTATTTTTTATGACATACAAGGACACTCAGACACATGTGTAGAGGCATGCGTGAAGGCATGAAACAGTGCCTGGCAAGTGAGAAGGCATGGGTGTATGTGACTATACTAGAGTCGATCGTAACCTCCATTATTGGCTCTGAGACGTGGGTCAGCTTATTGACATGATGCCAGATGTCCATACAATGGTAGGCACACTGGGTTAGGTATGTAACCTGGTTGTGTGATTCCACCTTACATAAGCACATCGTACAATGTCGTAAAATTTGCGAAAAAAGTGTTTTACCTCTTTGGAAGTATTCCCAGCATTAGCATGGTCATATTAATGACTATTATTGTATCAGAATTGTGTGTGTATGGGAGGGGGTAATCCCCCATAATCGAAAATTTAGAACAACAACTCCCCCTCCCCCCAACCTCATTTCCAGAGCCTACACTCTAGTGGTAAAAAACTATATTTGTATGACATTGTGTTAGTATTGATCAGCATCATGATATAGTACATTGGCAAACCACACCATTCAGCCACTGCAGGCTATGTACACACTTCAGGGGTACCAGAAGATGGTATATGTGTCTGAACATATATACATGCAACTTAATCATGATATTATTTGATAAGTACCTGAAATCAGTAGATGAGCTGGATAGCATATAACTAGAGGCTTTTATATGTAGATTTTGTGGTCGTATTACTTTTACTTGTTCCTTTGGTGTGTGTGTGTGTGTGTGTGTGTGTGTGTGTGTGTGTGTGTGTGTGTGTGTGTGTGTGTGTGTGTGTGTGTGCAGGGGATGGTGTTGGATAACATATAACTAGAGGTTTTTACTGTACATATATATATAATATATATATGGACTCTGTGGTCGTACTTCTTCACTTGTTCCTTTGGTGTGTGTGTGTGTGTGTGTGCGTGTGTGTGTGTGTGTGTGTGTGTGTGTGTGTGTGTGTGTGTGTGTGTGTGTGTGTGCATATGTATATGTGTGCATGCATGCGTGTGTGTGTACGTGTGTGCGTGTGTGTGGGGGGGAGACTTTAAACTCATGCATTACCTGCATATATGAGTTGAATTTTGACCATTCTGCAAAAAAATCACATTTACTTGAACAGAAACATATGACCATGTCACCAACATGTGCACCACTAGCCCCAATGTCTACAGAATGTGAACAAATACTTGTAGAAATAACTCATATTTAGTGAAATTGACAAAACAACACCTTGGTACAAAGTGAGTGATGAACCTGCACTGATCAACAACAGGTGGGATTTGTGTAGTTGATACACGAGGGGCACCAACACGAGTAGAACACACCTCCTGGCACACCTCTGACTTAGTTATGTATGGAGTATTTAAAACTATAGTAGAAGTGCCACTCTTCAAACTGCATTCTAACCACACTGAATGACCACAATGACTATCACTCTGTTAGCTGTGAGTATCCTGGTTGTTGCCAGTAGTGCAGCTGCAAGTAGACAGAAGAGTGAACTCAGCACAAGCAGCAGTGGTGTCAGGACACTTGACCAGGCTGTGGAGGACATTGAAGAACTCCAGTCTGAACTGAAAAAAGTCAAGGAACAAATCAATTCAGGTGGGGTAACCAAAACTTTCTTACTTCACTTCTGCTCACTCACAACTGCTTCTTTGTTTCCTATTTTGTAAAGGAGTGCATACTGTTTACCCAAGGGACTGCTTGGCTGCCAAGCAACAGGGTGGTAACACCTCAGGAGTCTACACCATTCAACCAGACTACAACGACCCATTTGATGTTTGGTGTGATATGGAAACAGATGGAGGAGGATGGACTGTGTTCCAGAGGAGAAAAAATGGCTCAGTCAACTTTCAAAGAAGCTTCATTGAGTACACCCGGGGGTTTGGCAGCATCAGTGGCGAGCATTGGCTGGGCCTTGAGAAAATATATCGATTAACTAAATATGTTGATTTTGAGCCAGAACTTTGGATAGATCTAGAAGATTTTGATGGGAACTCTAGATACGAGCACTATAATCGATTTTATATAACTGCTCCTCCTGGCTACTATCTTTATGTTTATGATCCTAGTGGCACAGCTGGGGACTCTCTCACATATCACCGTGGTTATCGGTTTTCCACTCCCGACCGAGATGTTGATGGCAATGGTGGTAAGAATTGTGCCTTGACTAACGAAGGGGCATGGTGGTTTGTAAATTGTCAGCATTCTAATCTAAATGGTAAGTACTATTACGGTAACTCTCCAGGAGGTGAAAAAGGAGTTGTTTGGAATGGTTTTCGTGGAAGTAGCTACTCACATAAGCAATCAGAGATGAAGACAAGGCCAAGCAGACTTGGGTGGCTTCAGACCAATGCATGATAGCTAAACACAGTTCAAGCCCAGTGTATGGATGTCTTCATTTCTGAGTTTATCGTAGCACTTACATAACTAATGTAGATGAATACACAATACAACAGCTATTAACACATTGAATCATTATTGCTGTACTTACGGTATATTAATGCAATCAATGATTCCACTTTGTTAACTAATGACACAATGGCAATCAAATGCGGACTGCATGTGAGCCAGCGTTTTGCACTGCATGTGACTCAGTGTTTTGCACTGCATCTGTGCATGCATGTGCATGTATTTGTATTGCAAAATCACTTGTTTCTAGAATACTAACATACAAAGAGAGAGAGAAACTGTTACAATTATTATGAAACCTGGGACAAGGACAATAAACAAGACACAAGCTAACATTGGTGATATGGGCTTTGTAAGACATGTCAACTGTCCTAATTTTTACTTAGCCATGGTATACAGAAAATGCTCCAGTGAAACCTCTCTAATCCAGCACTCAATGGGACCTGAGAATGATGTCAGATTATGGAGTGTCTCTTACCATATACCTTAACATGGTGACTTATTTCATTAGATGCTTGGATCGAAGAGAATGTTGGATTAAAGAGGTTTCACTGATTCAGAAGTGAAAGTATAGTGAAGAAAACTATTTACACTTATACACTTGCAGATGAAAGGAGTTATAAGATAAAAGTATGTACTCACTGCATTCATCATTGGCCCCTCCTGAAGTGTATAGTGCATGGGTTTATAATACATCAGTTCTGTCTTTCAATGACTTGACATTTGTGAATTAAAACATAGCAAACAGATTCACATGTAGTAAAGTGAACTGAGTACGTACCTGACTGGGATGGGAACACATCTACATACAGCAGTGCAGCAAATCCTTGGAATGTACTGTATATATACATGTATTGATGGAGATATTGAAAGTGACAAGTATGAATTACCGTACCCTACAGAAAATGGGCACTGTTTCAAGTTACACCAACTACTTCAATGTGATGATTGGATGCCTTTTAATTGGATATCATATGGAATCAGGAACTACATATTATCAGCTAGCACTCAGTAGTCTGCCTACAGTCACTACAATGACCAACACTCTGCTTGCTGTGAGTATCCTGGTTCTTACCAGTAGTGCAGCTGCCAAACCAAGTAGACAAACAAGTGAACTCAGCACAAACACTAACAGCAGTGATGTCAGGACACTTAGCAAGGCTATCGAGATTATCATGAAACTCGAGTCGGAACTGAAAGAAGTCAAGAAACAGCTTGACTCAGGTAAGGGGAAAACACATACTTACTTTCCCAATTCTCATGCATACCTCACTCACTCCTGAAATATTCGCAGGAGTGCACACTATTTACCCAAGGAACTGCTTGGCTGCCAAGCAACAGGGTTGTGATTCCTCAGGAGTCTACACCATTCAACCAGACTACAACGATCCGTTTGATGTTTGGTGTGACATGGAAACCGATGGAGGAGGATGGACTGTGTTCCAGAGAAGACAACATGGCTCAGTTAACTTTCAGAGAAACCGTATTGAGTACATTCGAGGGTTTGGCAATGTCAGTGGTGAATACTGGCTTGGCCTTGCAAAGATTCATCGATTGACAGTATATGATGATTTTAGACCTGAGCTTAGAGTAGATGTCGGGGACTTTGATGGCAATGCCAAATACGAACATTACGACGAGTTTTACATCAGTGGACCTAGCGGATACAACATCTACATTGGTCACCCCAGCGGTACAGCAGGTGACTCGCTAGCCCACCACAATACAATACCTTTCTCTACTCCAGATCATGATGTCGACAAGTCAACTAGTAGAAACTGTGCCTTGCAGGATGAAGGAGCCTGGTGGTTCAACAACTGTCAGCATTCACATTTGAATGGCAAATATTACTATGGTAAAGTACCATTTGATAAGGGGATCATATGGGAGACTTGGAAAACAGATTACTATTCCCTCAAGCAAGCAGAGATGAAGATAAGGCCAAGCAGGCTCATCTGGAAGCAGAAAGACAATTAGTAGATCCGTAATTTCTTGAATCAGATGCTCACAACTATACATATACGTGTGGCAAGAGTGATCGTGAGCATCAATACAGTTGGATATATATACTGTAGGTACATAATCTACCCATTAGCATGGAAAACATTGGTCGTGCATTCTAAATAACATTACACAGACTAATTTTATTTGTATATTTCCTTTGTTAATCCCACTAGTGATTGTGTGATTTTGACCAAATTCTCAAAATCAACCAGCACTGTCTAGTTGAGATATGCATTGGGAGTGACACTTGGTTGAAACAGAGGTTGGAATAATTTGAAAAACAAACGAAAACAACAAGCAAACAATGTAACATTGCATGCGGGATTGGCTATCTGATCTCTACGGTAAACCTCAAACAGGTACACGTCACTCTGAAAGTGATGGTCAGTGGTAGCGTGTGTCCTATCTGATGATTCTCACATCCATCAACCATCAGCAGGCAGGACTGCTGTGCTCTGGTTATCTCGCAGCTGTAGCTCTTCGCTGTAACATCATGGTAGGTTCTCATGGATCTGTCGAATGAACGTACTGCTCTCTCCTGTAAAGCTGGTAGCTCAACTTCCTTCAGGACTTCACTGCACCCACTGTTAGCTAAGGGTAAGACAGCCAAGCAGATATCGTGTGCATGGCTACCCTTACAAAAGGCACCATTGCATCGGAAGGAAAATCTACAACTTTCTCGAGCAATGAGAGCTGCAATAGGCAAGTCTGTAGAGCAATGAGGGATGGCATGAGGCTTGGGTGGGATAGACAGTGTGCTGGGGTGAGTGTGTGGGCCCTCCCACCCACCCCCTGGGGTCATCAGAGGAAGAAGAACACATCCTTTCCCACGAGGAAGAAATTGAGCTGCATTTATCTTGTCTACCGAAGGGCAGTGATGAAACTCAAGAGCTTTGAGGTAGTTGGTTAGACTCTTAGACTCACAAGGTCCAACAATGCACACCAGATCGTGCGGTGAGATGTATGGATAACGAACATGGTCAAGAAGAGGTTCACTTGATTCTGAAGCACTCGTATTTTCATCCATCCAATGGGTCACTGATTGAAAGAGATCTATTTCTGGGATAACAATAGTGTCATTTTTAACAAAATGGCAAACAGCCTTATAAGGGAGGTTGACAAAAATGGACGTTTGTGTGACATCTTTGATGTGTTCACTCATGAATCTGAGACAACGTGCTCCCAGCTCCTCTGTGAGTTGTCCCCACTGGAGGGAGTCGATATACCACTGGCAACAGTTGTAGGCTGTCATTTTCCAACTGTAAAAGCAAGTATTACACGCGTCCATCATTCTCTGCATGTTGAAGTGGTCTGCAGCTGCAAAGAGTGGTACTAATGTACCTACGTCAACAGATACCTTTCCCAGATAAGCGAAGTCTACGACAGAGCAAAGTACGGTACGACTAAACAGGGTAACCTTGACAGCCTTTTCCGACGATTCCTTCATGTTGCTTGAAAACATTGCCTTAAAATACGGTGAGACAGTGGACAGGATTAATCTGTGAGCACCGACTCCCTCTTCTGAGTCATTTCCAATTAAATAAACGTCATAACTCTTTGAATCGTGGAGCAATTCTGAAAGAATGGGATAATTCTTGGCCTCGATGGAGAGTGTAGAGGCCATTTTCCTTTCGGGAAAATCCCTTTGATCCATGGAAACACAGCTGAACACAAAATGGCGTCCTTGAAACCAGAAATCCTGCTATGGAAGGATTTACCTCTGGTGCTTTCTGAGCAACTTCTTCACTGTAAAACTACAGAAGAGAGGATAGCAGCTTTAAGAGAAGTGCTTGGGGTAAGAGAAGGTGGAAAAAAGCGTGATTTAATCACTTTGGATATGTACACGTATTTGGTTCAGTTTGCTATGAAAGAGAAGCTGTCTCCTGCGCAAATGTCTGTGCTCTATTCAATCCTTAAACGTGTTCACCAGTCCTGCTTGTCTACTCCATATGACAACATGGAAGAAACGTTTGATTTGTTCAAAGGATATCTTCTTTGTCATTCAGTTGACCGTCCACCCTTTAGTGTTCTCCTTTTCTCAGTTGAGCAAGTGAAGAGCATAACAGAGTATTTCTTATCGACTTACTTTAAGCACTATAGGTTGTACAAGTATGCATTCACCAAGAAACAATGTTTAAACATCACTTTCATGTACTCTGACTTGCCGGAATCACCTCCTTCAGAACAAACTGAAGCAGCAGTAGATGAAGAAACCCGAGTAGAGACTGAGATGAAAGAAACTTCTCAACAAGACGAGGAGGAGGAGAAACCAGATGAATTGGACACATCACAAGCTCTTGATCCAAGAGAAGCAGAAGTGCAGAAATTGATGGAAGAACAGTTGTCAGATAAGCTGCAAACCCTTCGGACCTCTGTTATGCAGGAACTGGATGAGTACGACAAACGTATGAGCAACAAGATCTCAACATTTGAGGCAAATGCTACTAAAGGGAAAACGAAGAAGAAGTGAACAAACGATTGCAATGTGCATGCATATCAATATTCTTCGTTTGTAATTGTATTATAAATGTAATGAGCCAATAGCTTAGTTATGTGCACACACACATGCATGTCCAGAAATTATTCGAGTAAGATGATACCTTGCAATTGTTGCATTGGAGGTCCATGAGCAGATGAAACCAACGCAGAGTTCCATTGTATTCATACACATGTGATTATTCTGTCACATTTGGCAGTATTTTCTATTTTACGGACCATCCGTATGGATGCAGACCCATACAAAGGATGGGGACAATGGTTAACACCCTAACATGTGGACTTTTAGATACCCAATGAACCTAAAACATGGACCACTGGTATAATAGGTGTGCGTGTGTATGTTTTAGTATCTATTGTGTGTCGGACCATAGACTCTTTGTAAAGCGATTATAGACTCTTTACAAAGAGTCTATGATTGGGCCTTGAGCTTGTAACTTCGGCTGCTAGTGGCACCATATAATGTGGCTTCATTGATCCTGATTTCAATCTAGAAGTTTACACATGATTGCAGACCCCAGCTTGATCTGCTTGGACTTGCAATGATTGTAATACAGTTCGATAGCTGTTATAACCGAAAACAACTTTAAATTTCTAAAAGCTGCAACTTACCTTAAGATGAAACCAAAAGTATTTCCTAGGTAATTCACACACACTGTCAGGACTGTAAAGATTTCATCAGTCCTGTCTCTCGTTTAACTGTTATAGGACTATAAATCACGAATAACAATAATTGAGTTCCTGCCCTTATCTGAGCAACTTCATACGTAGGTCCCTAGGTCTGCCCACAGTCTGCATAATCCTGTTGACTTTATCCACAACGCAATGTCATGATTACAATTATAACAAATAAAATCAACATTATCTGCTGCAGATTACAATAATTATTATAAATTGTGTGATAAAAACAATGGTCCACCGTACAGTATTGCATCTCTTTCTCTAAACCAGTGACAAGAGCCAAACTTCCGCAAACTCCTATAGCTTCTTGATCACATGGGACAGTCAATGGATGGTGCTATGAGAGGTGGCGGAGGGAGAGGTAGTCATTTGAGGATGCACATGCTACAACAGTCACTGTATGCACAATACAATACATCTACGCACACAACGTACACACACATGTTACATATGTATGCATAACACTTCTAAAATACATACAGTATAGGCATGATCAAAAGGGAATACTTGGGTGTGATCAAAATTCCTGTACGTGGTCACACATCATGTGTATGTGTATAGAACATGGAAAACTATATACACATGAGTATGCAAAATGGCAGTATATATTGTAGTGATTGATACTTATGTACGTGGCATGCATGTAGTTTCCCACACGTGAATAATGAATGAGCATTATATTTATATACATGGATGACCTACTCAACACTTGAAAGAGTGCATATACCATGGGTGCAGGAACATAATTCAGGAAGGGCTGCAGGGTGGGGGGGGGGGGAGGGGGTACTAACATTAAAGGCAACAATATGCAGTCGTAAAGCACATTCACACACAAAAAAATACACACACAAACACACACATACATACATACACACACACACACACACGCATACACACACACATACACTCAAACACACACACACACACACACACACACACACACACACACACACACATACACACACACACAAATTCACACATACATACACACACACACACACACACACACACACACACACACATACACAAACACATACACGCACACACAAACACATACACACACACACACACACACACACACACACACACACACACTATTGTGTTAAAATAATAAAATCGGGCCTTCGTGCACCAGAGTATTTCCTGAGAACCACTCCCAGTCTATATAGACAGACCATGCACAATTAGAAGGACCACTCACTTCACAATCATAGCAATCAGCCTTTGTACCGAAATTTGGTCATGGCCTTTTACACCACTCACTGTACAGAGTCAATGATTTATACTGCAGGCTGTGAACAAAGCTTTCTTGATCAAAAGAGGCTCCCTCATACTTTTAATTCGAGCTTCAGGATGATACCTTGTGTTGGACTCAGTATAGGAAATCATCACTAAGCACAGTGACGAGAAAGCGCGTTTTCTCAGACCTGTCTTTCTTCTTCGAAATAGACTACAAAGGCCAGTTTTTGGTTAAATGTCTCCAGCAAGGCGTCGAAAAAGATGTCCATCTTCGACGGACAGCTAGAGCAGGTCCCATGGAAGCGTCCAAGCACATCCTACTGGCGCTAGAAACTTTCTTCCCGCGCCTAATCGGTACTATTATGCAGTCGCTCACGTGCAAATCTATGCACAAGTATGTGCTCCATACTTGGGTATAGGGACTATGGAAATAGGTTAACTATAAATAGCACTTAGGATAGATATATTTTCAGAAGGTCCGGGTGGAATGATCGCTAGCCCCGTGACTAGGTATTAGTGCTGAGGCTCAAGACCCGGTGTTCGAAACCGACTCCGGTCACTTTTCTTTCAGAAAAAAAAAAATTGTTCCTCAGTGGTCAGTTGCAATACCCCTGTACAAAGAATCGTATGGGGGGAGCTTTGGGTCTCGCGGCTGGTCTCCCACCTAATACTGATCATGTCTTCTCGTGATACAAGAGAATGAGTTGAGCTCTAGGGCTGGGAGTGGACCTCCTCTTTTTTTTTTTTTTTTTTTTTTTTTTTTTTCAGAGGCTATTAATACTTTATCACTACAATCATTGGTAAATAGATCCATTTTAGGTATGTACGAGTTTCGCACTAACGATTTAAATACTCTAATGCACAGTCAACTTTATCTACAATGTAATGTCATGAATACAATTATATGAAATAAAATCCACCTTTATAATGGTAACATGTACCTTAGTTATAAATTGCGAGATAAAAACAATGGTTCACTGTACAATTATTCTATCTATTTCTATAAACCCGTGACTAGAGTCGAAGTTCTCCAAACTCCTAGCTTCTTGATCACACGTACAGTCAATGGTTGGTGCTGTGAGAAGTAGCGGAGGGAGAGGGAGTCATTTGAGGATGCATGTACTACAACAGACACTGTATGCACAATACAATACATCTACGCAACGTACACACACATGTTACACATGTATGCATAACACTTCTAAAATACATACAGTATAGGCATGATCAAAAGGGAATACTTGGGTGTGATCAAAATTTCTGTGTTCATGCATCATGTGTATGTGACTGTATAGAACATGGAATACTATGATGAGTATGCAAAATGGCAGCATATATTGTAGTGATTGATACTTACATGGCATGCATGCATGTAGTTTCCCACATGTGAATAATGAATGAGCATTATATTTATATACATGGATGACCTACTCATCAACACTTGAAAGAGTGCATATACCATGGGTGTAGGAACATAATTCAGGAAGGGCTGCAGGGTGGAGGGGGGGTGGGAGGGGGCACTTACATTGAAGACAACAATATGCAGTCGCAAAATACGTACACATACAAACACATACACACACAAACACACACATGCACTCAAACACACACACACACACACACACACACACACACACACACACACACACACACATACACACACACACACACACACACACACACACATACACAAACACACATACACACACACACACATACACAAACACATACACGCACACACAAACACATACACGCACACACACACACACACACACACACACACACACACACACACACACACACACACACACACATACACGATTCTGTTAAAATGATAAAATCGGGCCTTCGTGCACCAGAGTATTTCCTGAGAACCACTCCCAGTCTATATAGACAGACCATGCACAATTAGAAGGACCACTCACTCACAATCATAGCAATCAGCCTTTGTACCGAAATTTGGTCATGGCCTTTTACACCACTCACTGTACAGAGTCAATGATTTATACTGCAGGCTGTGAACAAAGCTTTCTTGATCAAAAGATGCTTCCTCATACTTTTAATTCGAGCTTCAGGATGATACCTTGTGTTGGACTCAGTATAGGAAATCATCACTAAGCACAGTGACGAGAAAGCGCGTTTTCTCAGACCTGTCTTTCTTCTTCGAAATAGACTACAAAGGCCAGTTTTTGGTTAAATGTCTCCAGCAAGGCGTCGAAAAAGATGTCCATCTTCGACGGACAGCTAGAGCAGGTCCCATGGAAGCGTCCAAGCACATCCTACTGGCGCTAGAAACTTTCTTCCCGCGCCTAATCGGTACTATTATGCAGTCGCTCACGTGCAAATCTATGCACAAGTATGTGCTCCATACTTGGGTATAGGGACTATGGAAATAGGTTAACTATAAATAGCACTTAGGATAGATATATTTTCAGAAGGTCCGGGTGGAATGATCGCTAGCCCCGTGACTAGGTATTAGTGCTGAGGCTCAAGACCCGGTGTTCGAAACCGACTCCGGTCACTTTTCTTTCAGAAAAAAAAAAATTGTTCCTCAGTGGTCAGTTGCAATACCCCTGTACAAAGAATCGTATGGGGGGAGCTTTGGGTCTCGCGGCTGGTCTCCCACCTAATACTGATCATGTCTTCTCGTGATACAAGAGAATGAGTTGAGCTCTAGGGCTGGGAGTGGACCTCCTCTTTTTTTTTTTTTTTTTTTTTTTTTTTTTTTCAGAGGCTATTAATACTTTATCACTACAATCATTGGTAAATAGATCCATTTTAGGTATGTACGAGTTTCGCACTAACGATTTAAATACTCTAATGCACAGTCAACTTTATCTACAATGTAATGTCATGAATACAATTATATGAAATAAAATCCACCTTTATAATGGTAACATGTACCTTAGTTATAAATTGCGAGATAAAAACAATGGTTCACTGTACAATTATTCTATCTATTTCTATAAACCCGTGACTAGAGTCGAAGTTCTCCAAACTCCTAGCTTCTTGATCACACGTACAGTCAATGGTTGGTGCTGTGAGAAGTAGCGGAGGGAGAGGGAGTCATTTGAGGATGCATGTACTACAACAGACACTGTATGCACAATACAATACATCTACGCAACGTACACACACATGTTACACATGTATGCATAACACTTCTAAAATACATACAGTATAGGCATGATCAAAAGGGAATACTTGGGTGTGATCAAAATTTCTGTGTTCATGCATCATGTGTATGTGACTGTATAGAACATGGAATACTATGATGAGTATGCAAAATGGCAGCATATATTGTAGTGATTGATAATTACATGGCATGCATGCATGTAGTTTCCCACACATGTGAATAATGAATGAGCATTATATTTATATACATGGATGACCTACTCATCAACACTTGAAAGACTGCATATACCATGGGTGCAGGAACATAATTCAGGAAGGGCTGCAGGGTGGGGGGGGGGGGGGTGTAGGAGGGGGCACTTACATTGAAGGCAACAATATGCAGTCGTAATACACGTACACATACAAACACATTTACACAAACACACACACATACATACATACACACACACACACACATACACTCAAACACACACACACACACACACACACACACATACACATACACAAACACACATACACACACACACACACACACACACACACACACACACACATACATACACACACACACACACACACACACACACAAGATTGTGTTAAAATGATAAAATCGGGCCTTCGTGCACCAGAGTATTTTCTGACAACCACTCCCAGTCTATACAGACAGACCATGCACAATTAGAAGAACCACTCACTTCACAATCATAGCAATCACTGACAGCCTTTGTACCGAAATTTGGTCATGGCCTTTTACACCACTCACTGTACAGACAGTCAATGTCAATGGTCAAGGATGGTGCTATGGGAGGTAGCAGAGGGAGAGGTAGTCATTTGAGGATGCACATGCTCACTGTATGCACAATATCATACATCTACGCACACAACGTACACACACATGTTACACATGTATGCATAACACTTCTAAAATACATACAGTATAGGCATGATCAAAAGGGAATACTTGGGTGTGATCAAAATTCCTGTGTTCATGCATCATGTGTATGTGACTGTATAGAACATGGAATACTATGATGAGTATGCAAAATGGCAGCATATATTGTAGTGATTGATAATTACATGGCATGCATGCATGTAGTTTCCCACATGTGAATAATGAATGAGCATTATATTTATATACATGGATGACCTACTCATCAACACTTGAAAGAGTGCATATACCATGGGTGTAGGAACATAATTCAGGAAGGGCTGCAGGGTGGAGGGGGGGTGGGAGGGGGCACTTACATTGAAGACAACAATATGCAGTCGCAAAATACGTACACATACAAACACATACACACACAAACACACACATGCACTCAAACACACACACACACACACACACACACACACACACACACACACACACACATACACAAACACACATACACACACACACATACACAAACACATACACGCACACACAAACACATACACGCACACACAAACACACACACACACACACACGATTGTGTTAAAATGATAAAATCGGGCCTTCGTGCACCAGAGTATTTCCTGAGAACCACTCCCAGTCTATATAGACAGACCATGCACAATTAGAAGGACCACTCACTCACAATCATAGCAATCAGCCTTTGTACCGAAATTTGGTCATGGCCTTTTACACCACTCACTGTACAGAGTCAATGATTTATACTGCAGGCTGTGAACAAAGCTTTCTTGATCAAAAGAGGCTTCCTCATACTTTTAATTCGAGCTTCAGGATGATACCTTGTGTTGGACTCAGTATAGGAAATCATCACTAAGCACAGTGACGAGAAAGCGCGTTTTCTCAGACCTGTCTTTCTTCTTCGAAATAGACTACAAAGGCCAGTTTTTGGTTAAATGTCTCCAGCAAGGCGTCGAAAAAGATGTCCATCTTCGACGGACAGCTAGAGCAGGTCCCATGGAAGCGTCCAAGCACATCCTACTGGCGCTAGAAACTTTCTTCCCGCGCCTAATCGGTACTATTATGCAGTCGCTCACGTGCAAATCTATGCACAAGTATGTGCTCCATACTTGGGTATAGGGACTATGGAAATAGGTTAACTATAAATAGCACTTAGGATAGATATATTTTCAGAAGGTCCGGGTGGAATGATCGCTAGCCCCGTGACTAGGTATTAGTGCTGAGGCTCAAGACCCGGTGTTCGAAACCGACTCCGGTCACTTTTCTTTCAGAAAAAAAAAAATTGTTCCTCAGTGGTCAGTTGCAATACCCCTGTACAAAGAATCGTATGGGGGGAGCTTTGGGTCTCGCGGCTGGTCTCCCACCTAATACTGATCATGTCTTCTCGAGATACAAGAGAATGAGTTGAGCTCTAGGGCTGGGAGTGGACCTCCTCTTTTTTTTTTTTTTTTTTTTTTTTTTTTTTTAGAGGCTATTAATACTTTATCACTACAATCATTGATAATAGATCCATTTTAGGTATGTACGAGTTTCGCACTTACGATTTAAATACTCTAATGCACAGTCAACTTTATCTACAATGTAATGTCATGAATACAGTTATATGAAATAAAATCCACCTTTATAATGGTAACATGTACCTTAGTTATAAATTGCGAGATAAAAACAATGGTCCAGTGTACAATTATTCTATCTATTTCTTTAAAGCCGTGACAAGAGTCGAAGTTCTCCAAACTCCTAGCTTCTTGATCACACGTACGGTCAATGGTTGGTGTTGAATCGTATGGGGGGAGCTTTGGGTCTCGCAGCTGGTCTCCCACCTAATACTGATCATGTCTTCTCGAGATACAAGAGAATGAGTACTTCACTCTAGGGCTCTTCCTGGGACTTCAATTGGGTGGACTTTTTTTTTCTTTTTTCATATGCTATTTTTCCTTTACCACTATAATCATTGATAAATTGATTCATTAAATGTACGTATAAGTTTTGCAATTGCACTAAACAGAATTTAAATACTTTAATACATGGTCAAACAATGGTCCACTGCACATTATTCTGGTAATAATAATTGTAGCTATTTCAGATCTCTAAACTAGTGACAAGAGTTAAACTTCTGCGAACTCCTAACTTCTTCTTGATCACATGGGACAGTCAATGTCAATGGTCAAGGATGGTGCTACGGGAGGTAGCAGAGGGAGAGGTAGTCATTTGAGGATGCACATGCTCACTGTATGCACAATACAATACATCTATGTACACAACGTACACACACATGTTACACATGTATGCATAACACTTCTAAAATACATACAGTATAGGCATGATCAAAAGGGAATACTTGGGTGTGATCAAAATTCCTGTACGTGTTCACACATCATGTGTATGTGTATAGAACATGGAAAACTATGCATGAGTATGTACAATGGCAGTACTGTATATTGTAGTAATTGATACCTACATGGCATGCATGCGTGTAGTTTCCCACACATGTGTCTCAGGGGCATAGCCAGAAGAAACAAAGAGGGGTTTCTGAATAGCCATGATCATGAGCACATGGTGTACAAAAATAGTGGCACCATGGATGCATATTTAGCCTTTAGTTATTGTAGCATATGGTATCAACACTGTGGCCACATGCATCCAAGGGAGCACCACATTTAAATTTTGTAATGGAGGTTTGATAACTAGTGTGTCAGACAAGCTAGAAACGACCAAAAAACAAAACTTGAAAGCATGCATGAATGTACTGTAGTTACCGAGCGGTTTAGCGATGATGTCGGTAGGGGCGCCAAATTCCCGCTGGAAATTCTTTGAGAAGAACGCAACATGAGGCCTTGCGTTTACCAGCTGCTGCTGCTCTGTGAAAGTCTCAAAAGGAATGTATCGTTAAGAGATTGCAATGTCTCGTATACGCTTTCCTCTGTCCCCTTCCTCTCTCGTGGTTTGGATTTGGGACTGTTTCATCGTGCTAGGGGTTTTGCTGAGTTTTTTGTCCTTTTTCTACCTCGTGGCCTTCTACTCCAGTCTATTGAGAGTGTTGGTCCTCTTCTACGTGGGCGACGTCCTTCATGCGGTGGATTTGGTTGTTCGCTTTTTCGTGGCTTACAAAGAACGCGGTGTTGTAGTCGCGTCGCTAAGGAAGAATGCCTGGAGGATTGTGAAGACCACTTTGATCGTTGATATAGCGTCCATAATTCCTCTGGAGGTGTTCGCTTTGGCGTCGAGCAACGTGTACACAGTGGCCGCCTGGTTGCGTTTCAACAGACTTCTCAGACTTTACAAAATTGTAGTCTTTTTCAGTAAGTACACATGTACAATTCCTACCATCCTTTTAGTTGGAATTTTCAATACAAAGCGTGTATATGTGTGGTACACTTGAGGCCTATTGTGCCTACCTGAGTGCATGCTGATCTTTCTTGCAGACCAGAAGGAGGATGGATTGGGAGTGAACACTTCCCTTCTGCGTGGCATGAAGTTTTTTCTCCTGGCCGGTGCCTCCATCCATCTGCAAGCCTGTGTGTGGTACCTCATTGCCTGCTACAACATGACCATTGGAGAGGCGGCAGCGTGTGCTTCTGGCTCATGGGCCAACAACCAAGACTTCAGATTTGGTGTGTTGAGTAGCATTTCTGCACGGTTGGTACGCACCTTCTACTTCCAAAGCCATGCTAGTACATATATATATACATATATGTATATCACATGATGATCACATGATGGTTGTCTGAGTAGTATGGCATTTATGGTGGATTATTATTATTATTCATAATTTTTTTTCTGGGCCAAGTGTACGTACATACGTAGGCTAGCAGAGTATGTATGTAGCCAGCTGTCAATGAGTAGCATCCATGCATGTGTACGTATGTACATACCAGAGATGTGTACGTATGTACATACCAGGGATGTGTACGTATGTACATACCAGAGATGTGTACGTATGTACATACCAGGGATGTGTACGTATGTACATACCAGAGATGTGTACGTATGTACATACCAGGGATGTGTACGTATGTACATACCAGGGATGTGTACGTATGTACATACCAGGGATGTGTACGTATGTACATACCAGGGATGTGTACGTATGTACATACCAGAGATGCGTGACATTATTGTCTAAAAAATTCAAATTAATGACAATAGTTGCACCACACCAGAATTTTAAAAACAAATATAGCACTTGCAGAGCTCAACCAATGATAATGCTGAATTCTAATATTATGCAGGGATGACATGAAAAAACATGGCTGCTCATACATTAGAACCAACCACATTTTTGATGATATTATTATTGAATAGTATGTAATAATATATACAATACGTAGAATAATTGTACGAATCACCCTGGTTTTAATGATTATTGACGTATTACCAAACTCTAATACATGCAATTTGTTCCATACACAACATGTATAGGTGGTTTGACCTTTTATTTCTGTTTTCGAACATACAGACCTGAATGTCTCGGCTGTGTCTACTTCCTGGGAGAGATATGTCATAACACTATATTGGACCATTGCCACAGCCACAGTGACTGGGTCAGTATACGTATCATGGACATGTGTGCTCGTATGCATTCCTATTCTGCTATATATATATGCATGCAGACATGCGTGTGTATATAATACATGCATTTGCACATACGTACACATGTTCACACACACACACACACACACACACACACACACACACACACACACACACACACACACACACACACACACACACACACACATAAACACACACACACACACACACATATACATGCATGTACTGTATACACACATGCAGACAAATCATCCTTTCCCTCAGGTATGGAGACATCCATCCGGTAACCACTGGTGAGAAGTGGTTCTCCATCGTCACCATGGTGTGGGGCATCACCATGTTTGGCTACATCCTTGGAGGACTGGCCTCCATCCTCACCAACTCTGATGCCATGCGAGCTCGCTACAAGCACAGGCTGACAACCATAAAGGAGCATTTGGTAGGACGTCACTTGTGTGTCTAGTACAGTGCAAAAAGCTATAAGTGGAATTGCATACAATGCAGCAAATGACTCCATGGGTCCCAGCTACTGTTCTATTGTGTAGTTTTGGCAGCAAGTAGTGAAATTCTCTGATAAATATAGTGAAGAATGTTTCCAGTGTCCTCTAGGGTTCAGTATCACGAGATTCTTAATTCTGCATTCCTTCAATTGCTACACTCTGCATCGGTGATGGCATGTTTGTTTGGTTCCACAGATGGAGGCTTGCAGTGATGATGTGCTGAGGAAGAAAGTCGTTGGATTCTATGAGTATCTGGTGAGCACTGTCACTGCTGCAAGCAGCATGCATGTGGTGCCAGTAACTGCATCGATTGTCCTCTTGCAGTGGATGAGAAACAAGGGCAGCAATGGTACTTCTCTCTTTGATGAACTACCAAGGTCATTTCAGGCTGAGGTGTCCTTGGCAACCTTCAAGACCATGATGGAGAAGGTAGGAAGTTGATATGAAGTGTTCATCGTGCATTCTTGTTATTCCCCTTCAAGGAATGTGTATGTGCTCATGCAATGTGTACTCTTCCTAACTCCCTGCATGTAGACTCCAGTCTTGAACAAAACCAGCAGTGGGTTCAAACGAATGCTGTCCCTGGTTGTAAAACCATCCCTCTGTCTCCCATCAGAAGTCATCATATCCAAGGGTGCCATTGGCCACAAGATGTTCTTCATTCACAGAGGACTGGTTGAGGTATGGGTGTGTGGTTGAGATATGGGGTGTGGTTGAGGTAGGGGTGTGTGGTTGAGGTATTGGTATGTGGTTGAGGCATGGGTGTGTGGTTGAGGTAGGGGTGTGTGGTTGAGGTATGGATGTGTGGTTGAGGTATGGGTGTGTGGTTGAGGTAGGGGTGTGTGGTTGAGGTATTGGTGTGTGGTTGAGGCATGGGTGTGTGGTTGAGGTATGGGTGTGTGGTTGAGATATGGGGTGTGGTTGAGGTAGGGGTGTGTGGTTGAGGTATGGGGGTGTGGTTGAGGTATGGGATGCAATTGAGGTATGGGGGTGCGGTTGTGGTGTGGGGGTGCAGTTTAGGTATGGAGTGTATGTGCATGCACTGCGTTCAAATGCCTGCTCTTCTCTGTGGTGTGACTCCTGTGTTGTGATTGGTTACATGTACATAGTCATTGCAGGAGTTCACATGCATACATTTCAGGAGTTCACATACGTACGTACATTGCAGGAGTTCACATACGTACATTGCAGGAGTTCATGTACGTATATACGTACATACTGCTAACATACCAAAAATTGATGCACAAAACTCAGACTCAGTTCATGTTGTGATGTACATGTTATGGAGTCTACAGATGTCATACTTCGCCATCCTCTCAATAGGTCATAGATGACTCTGGCAGTGTGGCAACGTTAACAGACGGTGACGTCTTTGGTGAAGTGAACCTCGTCTACTCAGTGATCCACAAGGCCACAGTGAGGGCTGTCACCCATTGTGATCTCCTTGTTCTCTCCAGACCAGACCTCATGCAGATACTCACAGTATATCCTGGTGGTGAGTGGGTGTGCCTCGGTGGTGAGTGGGTGTGCCTCGGTTGTGAGTGGGTGTGCCTCGGTGGTGAGTAGGAGGGAACTGAGGATCAGTAAATGCATGTGAGTGGTCATCACCTGGTAGGGGATTGCCTGGTGATGAATGAGTGTAACCTAGCTAGTGTGTTGTACCTGCATGCTAATCACTGGTTAAGTTACTAGTGAGCATGAATATAAGGGCAGTGGAACTTGGCTAGTTAGTACCACCAACGGCAAAGTTAACTATCAGAAGTACTATATATGTCAAGTACTGTCTTTTTGATCAGTGTCCTTTGCTACTACCATTCGTAAGGCAGGGTGAGAGCGGTGAGAGCTAGGAGTACATACTATCCAGGAGTATATTACCACAGGTACTTACTGTAAATATCAACCATGTTTGACTGCATATACGCATACTGTAGTAGCAGAATGAGAAGGGCGATCAACTTGAAGGCTTGCACACCAATGCAGGCAGCACACTGGCTGGAGACGTCCACTCCTAACCCCATATCCTTGTCACTGGTTCCCTCAGATGCCGGGATGATAAAGCAGGAGATAATCAAGAGATGTGAAACTGCCTTCCATGAAGACTTCTCCTCTGATATCTCCACAGAAGAGAACATTACCATATTGTGAGTTTGGGGGCGCCCTTCTCTCCTCCAACAGGTGTACACCCATGCGTGTACATACATACATTGAGACAAGCATACATCCCCCACTTGCACCTACACACACATACAGTATACGTATGTATGCATATGCAGTATGCATGTCGTGCGCAGTCATTCTGCATGTATGTGACATGTTCTGTATGGAAGTACTGGATGCTCTATGTCCCTGTGTGCAGCTCTGACAGCAGTGTTGATGTGAGTCCGGACCGGCCAGCCCCTTTGAAGGACCACAGGTAATGTTATGCAGTACACTCACTATGGAGCTATACATGCATGCACACATGCATGCACGCATACACACGCACACATATGCACGCATGCACACACACGCGCACGCACACACATACGCATACGTACATGTACACACGCACGTACACACACACACATACACACACACACACACACACACACACACACATACACACACACACATGCACACATACATGTAATATTACATCGGAGAATACATACAATGGACATACGTACATATCCCATTCAGGGGAAGTGTCCAGCAAAATTGAATGATTTTTAATACCATCCACATACGTACATTGATCTTGCTACTGTATATATGTTCAGTACTCCTTCAAACTTTATACGAGTGAAATATCTGACCATTTTATTGCACACATATTTTGTGATCTTACCATTGCATAGCGAGTTTTCCTAGCCTGCATTCTTCGTATTATGTATTATTTCTTGCGATGACACCTACGTATGGGCCCTGGATGAATGTATTCGAGCACTGGTTGGGCCTAACCCACTCTGATCACTGAGGGTACTTCCCGGGGGGGGGGGGGGTGGGGCTGCTATAGTTGTATCAGCACTGTGTGTCATAGTCCATACATCGTCCTCACTGCTTTCAGTGTACAGTACATGAGGTGTGTGGTGCGTACGTCATCTATCCTTGTTGTCCTTAGCTCTGGTAGTGACTCACTCCTCCAGCAGCTTGTACTGATCCCCGGCTCAAAGGTCTATTATGTATGGAGGGGTATTGTGGCAGCCTTGGTCATTGTTGCCGCCTGGATAACATGTTTTCTGGCAGGATTCAGCCATTTTAACAGTCAAGTCAACTTCAACACAGGCAGTGGAGGCTACACTGTCTTGGCTCTTCTCTACATCATTGACCTGGTATTCTTGCTGGACATTGTCGTCTCCCTCAGGACAGCCATTCTTACTCCATATGGTATGGTGTCATACAATGTACTTCATGTGCTGTGAAATAGGTATCGTGGGCCATGGTGGTGGTTCATGTGTAGGGATGATGTGGAAAACATGGCCGCCCATACATTAGGGCCAAATGTACTTTACTAATGTACGTATACTGAACTGCATGAACTGAAACAATCTAATAAGTTCTTCATCTGTTGCAAAATAATCACTAGCTAGTAGACACAACCTCTGAAGATTCCATCGCTCCATGTAAGAGCCATCTGTCCTTCTGTACAGGCCTAGTCAAGACTCCTTACAGGATGGCTCTAAACCAGCTAAAGACAATGACCTTTGTTCTGGATGTCCTCTCGATTGTCCCATTTGAGGTGTGTGCAGTTGCTTGGCAGAACGAGGAAGAAAGATGGAGTTACCTCACTCTTCTTAGACTCAACAGACTATTGAAGCTCTGGAAGGTAAGTACGTACGTACAGTATATGTGTTCAAGTGTGTGTATCAGTGTTGTACACCCGTCTCTCACACGCACCTGGTCAGCGCTGGCGGGACTGATGGGGAAGGTGTGGCAACAGCTCTACCAGCATTCTTCACAAACCACAGAAGTATTTTACCTCTTTGAACTATAGACAGTGGTACGTATGGTAGACTGCTATCATGGCGGTGGGATCATAGGGTACTCAAGTTCTTTTATGTATCTATGGTTGGATATAGCCATCATAAGACCATCATAATACATACTGTACATGGACCTGCGTATGTTGCTGTACCACTTTCTTGGGCCTACTCTGGAATTGCTGGTGCCTGTTCATCTGTCCTGTGTTGTCCTGTTCTCTACAGGTGTACGTCCTGTTCAGCAGACTGGAGAACAATGTCACCACGCCCATTGGTAGCACGAGGGCAGTGAAGCTGGTGGTGTCCATACTCACGCTCATCCACATCACAGCCTGCATATGGTTCCCTCTGGCCTGCTTCGAGAGGAACAGGTCAGTACACACCACCTCCCACCATTCCCACTGTTCACAGTAGTCTAATACACTGCATTCTATACTCTCTACGTATATCATGCTCTTTTTATTTTTATTCCCTTCCATATCCTTTTCTTTTCAGATCTTCTCTTATTTGTTGTTTGTACTGTTCACAGGGCGCCTAGGCTAAAGGCTCCCCTGAGTAAATAAGTTTATCCTGTGACTATCCTATCCCTTCCTATCCCATCCTATCCCTTCCTATCCTATCCTATCCCATCCCATCCCATCCTATCCTATCCCATCCTATCCTATCCCATCCTATCCTATCCTATATCCTATCCCATCCTATCCCATCCCATCCTATCCTATCCCATCCTATCCTATCCCATCCTATCCTATCCCATCCTATCCTATCCCATCCTATCCTATCCTATATCCTATCCCATCCTATCCCATCCTATCCTATCCTATCCCACGTATGTATTATATAGTGATTTGCTGCACTCTGTGTGTCTCAGTCGATGTTTTACTATCATGCAATTCACTGCACGGGGATTGTGTAATGCTCCTTGGAAATAACTGTTTCGACATTCATTGCATTGCACGTACTAAATTGTAGGTGCCGTCCCTCCAGCTGGGCAGGTGCTCAAGGGATTTCCCCTAATACTACCACATTCAGTGACTATTTGGTGTCCCTGTACTGGGTTGCCACAACGATGACGTCCACCGGGTATGGGGAGATCACAGCTCACAACAATGCTGAAAAGGTGCTAGCCCTTCTGGTCATGTTGATGGGTCTTCTCCTGTTTGGATACACACTCAGTCTCATTGCTGCCACCCTCACCAACTCAGCATCCATTAGGTACAGCTACGTATGTGTAAGCCTGTACAATGTACTCTTGTGAACTGTGTGCATGTTTGAGTGTGTACAGTGCGTACGTACATACGTATGTACGTACGCATATCTACATACATTGAGTATGTGCGTGTATTGTGTGTGTGTTTGTTGACTTCATGTACAGTATAAAATTTGTGTGTACTGCAATGCATCTCGTATTTGCTGCCTGTCTCTATATTTTTCAGGGTGTCCTTTAGTGAGAGGATGGTGGCTGTGCACCAGTTCATGAAGAACAACAAGATGGACAGAGGACTCCTCCTTAGAGTAGACCACTACTTTGAGCTTTTGTGGAAGCAGTTCAAGTCAGTCTGTAGTGTGCTGGCAGGGTTGGTGGGATGGGAGGGGTGGATTTGTTGTTAGTATGGATAGATGGCTCCCCCTTCCTCCCCCCTTCCTCCCCTCCTCCCCGCCTCCGGCCCCTCCTCCCATCTCCTTCTACTGTACCTCCTTGTCTTTCCTGTTCAGAGGAGAGGCCATCCCGGGAGGTGACTTCCTCATGAATGATATGCCGAGGACCCTTCAGGAAGATGTCAAGATGGCCGAGTGCAAGAGCAACATGGACTCAGTCAAGTTTCTTCAGGGAGCAGACATGGATTTCCTCCGCTGTCTAGCTCTACAGACCTCCAGCTACCTCTTTGCCCCCGGAGACTACATCCTCTACTACGGGGACATGGGAAGGGAGATGTACTGCGTGAGGAGAGGATACGTTGAGGTGGGTGGGGTTGTGGGATTCACAAACTGCAGCTAAGTTCTTGATTCGTGAAATATATGTCCCGCGAAAATTAGCACCTATTTTGTATACACACGTTACATATGTACGTATATAATACATATCTATGCTCTATACTGCTCATCCTGGGGATGTGTTTGATTGTGAACAGATCTTGTCAGAAGACCTGAGTCAAGTGGTAACCGTTCTGGGTCCTGGAGACTACTTCGGTGAGCTGGGTCTCCTCTTCGGTACACCTCGCACAGCGACTGTGAGGGCTGCCACCCACTGCGAGCTCATCATGCTCTCCAAGCACAGCCTGGACCAAGTGCTTGTCAAGTATCCCATAGTCAGAAGGTGAGTGTATTGCAACTCAGTCTTATAACACATACACATGTGTGTGTGGGGGTGGGTGCGTACATGTGTGTGTGCATTCATGTGCATGTTACTGTATAAAATGTCCAACACTTAATATGTTATTGCTTAACATGTCACATTATTTATTCTGCCACAATTTGCCAACGATTCATTGCTATTTCTATACATGTGTGTGTGTGTGGAGGAGTTAGTGTACTAGTGTATATACATGTACTTTGTCATCAGACAATTTGTAAACATCATGGAGAACAAAAGTCACATGGAAGTCACATGTGCCGCAGCAGCCAAGTCCAGCTATGATGCAATGCGGTATCCTAGACAGTTTGATCGTCCCTGCCTGATGACCGCTCTAGCCACAGCCCTGAGTCCAGCCCTTGTCCCTGTGGTGAGGACACCTCTGGGTCCCACCATAGCAGCCTGTCTGGGAGACGAACAGAGCAAGTTGAAGGTGTGTGTGTGTGTGTGTGTGTGTGTGTGTTTGTGTGTTCTGCGGTACATGCATCACATCCCCGTCATGGCCTTGGGTACCCAGCCCACACATGTAGAGAACTCAGTCATCTTCCACCCCCCCCCTTCTCCAGGTATCCTGTCCTCTGACCTATGGACAGCTACCTTCCAATGTCTTCCTCAAGTACAAGAAGGAGGAGGAGAGGGTGCAGCAGACGGAGGGTGACCCTGAAGGGGGAAACCCTGGAGATCAGTCGGGTAATGCATAACATGTATCCACTGCACTACATGCGTCTACTGCACTACATGCGTCCATTCTACAGTATTCCATGCACCATACTGCACCATATTACATACGTACGTATGTACGTACATACGTATGTATGCATGTATTGTATGCTGAGGTTGGGCCTCCTGTAGGACTGAGGCGGCGGAGGAAGAAAGACTCTGTTATCCCAATGACATCGTCTCAGTTTAGAAGAGAATTTGGTGAAGACTGCCAACCACTGCAAGAAGAACCTGAGGATACAAGGACCTGTTGGGAAAAGTTCAAGGATGGTGCTGCTAGAGTGTTTTCATTCTTTTTGATGAGGTGTGTGTGTGTGTGTGTGCGTGCGTGCGTGCGTGCGTGTGTGTACATATGTGCCCATGTACATCTCAAGCATACGTACGTACATGTATCCACTTTACCTCTTCTTGTATCCAGGTACACCTTTCTTCCCACTTCACGGATGTGTGGCATTTGGGAGGTTGTGGTTGCTGTTTCTGTCTTCATCACTGTGTTCACCATCAGCCTACAAGCTGCTTTCTTCCACTTCCATCCAATCCTCTGGATTGTCAACTACAGCATTGAGCTCATCTTTGTGATTGACATGTAAGTGTAGTTAGTGATGGGGAGGGGGTGGTGGGTGTGATAAGGGGTGGGGTGATGGGTGTGATGAGGGGAGGGGTGATGAGTTTGATGAGTGGAGGGGTGATGGGTGTGATAAGGGGAGGGGGTGATGGGTGTGATAAGGGGAGGGGGTGATGGGTGTGATGAGGGGAGGGGTGGTGGGTGTGATGAGTGGAAGGGTGGTGGGTGTGATGAATAGAGGGGTGGTGGGTGTAATGAGTAGAAGGGGTTGTACATGGGTGTGAGAGTGGTGGGTGTGGCAATGGTGTGTGGGTAGTAGGACGGTAATATGGGGTATACATGTGTGGTCTTCCCAACCACTGTCCTACGCTTCACATCATGGGTGTTTAGGTTCCTCAAGTTTCACACCGGATACTACACACCTGATGGGATCCTGGTGACCAAACCACTGGCTTGTGCAAAGCACTACCTCAAGTGAGGATTGGTGTACAAACCCTCTGTGTCTCCTGTGACTGCTATTCCGTATGCCTGCAATGTGTCCTTAGGACTAACTTTCGCTATGATCTGCTGGCATTTTTCCCATTTGAGCTTGTGGCTGTTGCTGCCTGGCCAGGTCCTATTGGTGAGTGCTTGTGTGTGTGTGTGTGTGTGTGTGTGTGTGTGTGTATACGTGTGTGTGTGTGTGTGTGTGTGTGTGTGTGTGTGTGTGTGTGTGTGTGTGTGTGTGTGTGTGTGTGTGTGCGTTTGTGTGTGTGTGTGTGTGTGTGTGTATGTGTTTGTGTGTGTGTGTTTGTGTGTGTGTGTGTGTGTGTATGTGTGTGTGTGTGTGTGTGTGTGTGTGTGTGTGTGTGTGTGTGTGTGTGTGTGTGTGTGTGTGCGCACACGTGTATATGTACATATGTACATATGTGTGGGCGTGTGTGTGTGTGCATGCATGCATGTGTAACAACATATGGGCCTCCAACTGGCATGTAGTTGCTGTGTTCAAGGTATTTACTAGTGAGTGTTGTCTAATTGCATTACATACAGAGGGCGTCACTAGAGTTATCTCGCTGGCCAGAGTGAGCAAAATGATCAGGATCTACAGACTGGTACGTTGGATCAATGCGTAGGACCTTGTATGTGTAATCCTTACATCGATCTGCTGCACTCCATGATATATGGAGTGTACAGTGTACTGTACATGTATGAGCACCATATCGATGTGCGTCCTTCAGCCTCTTGGGTTTGAGTACCTCGAAGAGAAGATAACTAACACATCCGGTCTGATCAAGTGAGCGCCATTTACCCGTATCCTGTCTCTTCACACACCAATTGTCATGTGCATGAGTGACAAAGCATGAGACACATACCTACAGTACTGTGTATGCATGGAGGATAGAATTAATAGTGTTCAAGCAATATTTGAATTAAAGGCAAGCCTTGTACATACTGTACACAGTCCGTTAGAATTCTTTTATTTGATCTAGTTTTTACTCTGAGAAGAAACCTGTGACACCTTCCCATACCTCCACCAACACTGTCCATATTTGTGTCCAATCATGTACGTACGTATGTACATAATATGTCATGTACATATGTACATCCACAAGTATGTACGTAGGTAATACCAATTCTTCAATGTATCGTCATCCCTCACCTCACTCCAGAGAGATCAAGTTTGCTGTGTACATGTTGGCTGGTACCCACTGGATGGCCTGCCTCTGGTTCTTCCTGGCCTGTCCCTCCATCTACATGTCGGCCGGTGAAGGACACACTTGTGAAGAGAGCACATGGGTGTACAGATATGCAGAGTTCACCAACACCACAGTTGGTATGTCAGGCATGAGACAACAACAGTCAGGGTAGACCATGTAGCCCACCTTCAGACAGCAGTCAGGGTGGACCATGTAGCCAACCTTCAGACAACAGTCAGGGTGGTCCATGTAGCCAACCTTCAGACAACAACAGTCAGGGTAGACCATGTAGCCCACCTTCAGACAACAGTCAGGGTACGTGGACCATGTAGCCCACCTTCAGACAACAGTCAGGGTACGTGGACCATGTACCCAACCTTCAGACAACAGTCAGGGTGGACCATGTAGCCAACCTTCAGACAACAACAGTCAGGGTAGACCATGTAGCCCACCTTCAGACAACAGTCAGGGTACGTGGACCATGTACCCAACCTTCAGACAACAGTCAGGGTGGACCATGTAGCCAACCTTCAGATAACAGTCAGGGTGGACCATGTAGCCAACCTTCAGTAGTCTCAGGAGAGGATAGAGCATTTGAACTATATAATACCATGAGGGAGCCTGGTGAATGCACATCCACTTGCATAGAATATAAATGGTGTACATATTAGCACACTGTTGACACATCTTGTACATGTACAGTATATATGTACTGTACATATGTATGTGTGCAGGTAACCAGAGCACTATCTACCAGTATGTGGTGTCCCTGTACTGGGCTGTGGCCACTACATCCAATGTGGGCTACGGAGACATCTACGCCTACACTGACCTGGAGGTGAGTTACTTGTATGTACTATCCTATTCATTGTGGGTGTGTCCTCTGTACACAGTGGGTGTGTCCTCTGTGTACAGTGAGTGAACCCTCTGTATATGGTGGCTGTGTCTACAGTGGGTGTGTCCTCTGTGTTTGGTTCTCCCACAGCATAATCCTGTATTCCAGTCAGTATAGAATGTTTCCCTGTCTGTGTAACCACGGGGTAGGAGCATCTATGATGTACTGGTGTTTCCCCTCTTCAGCGCATCTTTGCCCTGATGGTGATGATAGGGGGTATTGTTGCATACGGCTACATCATTGCCAGTGTGGCGGCCAGTTTGGCCAATGCTGACTCCACACGTGCTCGCTTCCAAGAGAGGATGACAGCCATCAAGAACGATGACACCATGAACTCATCGCTCAAGGCGAGAGTGTTGAAGTAAGTGTTCAAGTGTTGGTGTGTTGGCTTCACATTCAGGGTTCTCTTCTGATGGTCTAGCTACTATGAGTTCAGCTGGAAGAGAAACAAAGGTGTAAGTTTTGACTCCCTCTTTCAAGGAATGCCTGTGTCCCTCCAAGCTGACATCTCCCTCAGTTTGTACAAGAAGATCATCGACCAGGTTAGACAGCGGTGCTTGGGTACAAGTGAGGACTGACTATCCTGCTCGATCAGTATCAGCCGGGCATTGATTTGCTTGTGATGAATTGCAACCCCACCCCCTCACCCTAGTGCCTCTCAACCCTACCCCATCCCCTCACCCTAGTGCCTCTCAACCCAACCCCACCCCCTCACCCTAGTGCCTCTCAACCCAACCCCATCC
>CAUJGJ010000263.1:1263899-1278899 GCA_963170055.1 Halisarca cf. caerulea | reverse complement strand
TCAATATTGTTATAAGGTACATGAGTACTGGAAGTCGCTGTTCACGCTCTGTCACCTTGACTGCTGTGGGGCATGTCTGCAGATTCCCACACTGCATGACGCTCAATCACGTCTTTTTGTAAATTATTTATTAGTATATTGTACAGCCCACAATCTGCAATACAATGTGTATCAATTCCGTCTTAATGATTGCGCCATTATGCATGTATCACCATACTGTTTATGCATTGTGTGTTTGCAGTTCGTTGTGCAATGCCCATGTTGTGCAAATGTCAAAGTGTATTTTGCAACAACTGCAGTGTGTTGTGCAATGTCTGCTGTGTGTTGCACAATGTCTGCAATGTGTGGCATTGACCTCATTGTGTTGCACTGTCCACAGTGTTTGCCTGTGGAGTGATGGTGTTTGGAAAGCTTCTCTTTGGGTTCATCCTGGGAAGCATTGCATCAACTCTGGCCAACTTGGAGACAAGAAAGGTTCAGTTTGAGGAGAAGCTGTCTGCCATTAAGGTTTGTTAGCACACAAGCCATTGCTTTGATTCTCTAGTGGCCATGAAAACCACTTTCCCTCTCAACTGAACCCCCCCCCCCCCCCTCCCTCCCAGGGGTACATGAGGGAGAAGAACCTAATGTCTGTGATGCAGACCAGAGTGGTCAACTACTTTGAGTACCTTTGGAGCAGGAACAAGTGAGCTAGTGTGCACCGTGTGTATGTGTGTGTGTGTGTGTGTGTGTGTGTGTGTGTGTGTGTGTGTGTGTGTGTGTGTGTGTGTGTGTGTACTTGTGTATATGGGGTAAGCGGGTGTGCATAAATTTGTGTGTGTGATTATGAGTGTGTGAGTGTGTCTGTCTGTCTCTCTGAATGCATGTGTGTAGACATATTTTACAGTATTGTAAATTGGTGGTTGTTAGTCGTAAGTGGTACATATGTATGCTGTACTGTGTGTGTGCATCCTTGTTAATCTGTGCATTGTATCTGTGTGTTCCTGCCCTTTACACTTGGCAGAGGTATGGATCGTAGCGGGCTCTTTCAGGACATGCCACAATGCATGCACAGCGAAGTAACTTTGTCTGCTTCGGAGCATCTGCTCAGAAGGGTCAGTATGTGCATTCACATACATAAACACTAAAAGTGTAATACTTCCTAGCATCCCACGTGCGGCCACCGTCCACATATAGTATTATACAAACACATGTGCGTACACACAGACATACGTACATGCATGCATGTGCACACACACACACACACACACACACACACACACACACACACACACACACACACACACACACACACACATACACACACACACACACACACACACACACACACACACACACACACATACACACACATACACACACACACACACACACACACACACACACACACACACATACACACACACACACACACACACACACACACATACACACACGTAACTTCCTCGTATTGTCTTCTACAGGTTCCCATATTTGCTGATATTGAGACTCCATTCCTGAGGAACCTCTCCGTCATCATCCAACCCCTCATCTTCTTGCCTGGGGAGTACATCGTGAAGAAAGGAGACATTGGTTTTGGACTCTACCTCATCCACCATGGAAAGGTCACTGTACACAATATCCACCAGTCTTGTTTTATCTGGCACTGCTTGAACCAGTGATGTGTTGTGTTGTGCTGTCACAGCACAGGGGGAAATTTTCACAACAAATAATATTTGTGAATTTGCAGGTTGAGCTGGTTGATGAAGACATGGACACTGTTGTGGAGGTGATGGAGGAAGGGGATTACTTTGGACAGAAGAGTCTGGTCTACCAGATCCCACGTGAGATTGCTGTCCGTGCTCTCACTCATGTTGACCTCTTCTTGGTCTCTCGAGAGGACTTTGATCAAATCGTGGAACACCACCCATCAGCTGAGGAGCATGTTGCCAAAGTAGCCAAAGAGGTCTATGGAATGCCAGTCAAGAAGGAGAGAAGATCTTCAGATGTCAAAACCTGAGCAGTAACAACTGCCGACTGTAGACGACACCATAGACAATACATACGTATGTACCTCACAGTGTATAGTGCCTACTCATGTATTTCCAGCACTGACTATACCACCTAGTTCACTTGTTACCCTCTGACTCTGGCCATTATGTCAAAATACCAAGTGTGCCATTCGTCTACAGTAGTGTCTGTACCATCTACCATTATGTACATCTGGCTATACTTATCAATATTATGTAGTTCATTGCCAGCTGTTTGTATGTATGTATGTATGTACATGAGCTGTAAGTGACTCTGGTGTATGTCAATAGGTACTGTTTGTATATGCAAGCCCTACATCCACCCACACTGTGATTATAGCCTAAGTACCTTTATCATTACCTCATGTGCTGTGAGCTACTCCATTCAATCATCTGTGATGAGTGTCTTGAAATGTTACAAAGAGGGAACGCCAGACGTACTGCACCACATACAATGCAGCTTTGTGAATTCCTCAAAATTCAAAGATTTGTTTATGAATTCACATGAAGATTTTACATTATTAATTAATATTAGTGTATATTACTATGTGTGAGATATTGAGTTTGTATGTTATAATACTGAGGCTGCATATTATATAATGAGGAACCTGTTAACACAAACTCACTTAACATGAAACTTTGGTTAACATGAAAGCAGAAAATGGCCCCTGCAATGCCCCTAGTATTCCTAATTGTTCTGATAACAAGAACACTTTTCATCTTTTTTTCACTTGAGTTTCGTGTTGAGTGGGTTCCACTGTACTGCAGTTGTACAATGTACTATTGACCATCTCATGTATTATATATATGCCAGAGTTCTAGGTGTCACCCCCGGCCCTCTGGTAGCACTCTAGGTGTCACCCCCGGGCCCTCTGGTAGCACTCTAGGTGTCACCCCCGGCCCTCTGGTAGCACCCTAGGTGTCACCCCCGGCCCTCTGGTAGCACTCTAGGGGTCACCCCCGGGCCCTCTGGTAGCACTCTAGGGGTCACCCCCGGGCCCTCTGGTAGCACTCTAGGTGTCACCCCCGGCCCTCTGGTAGCACTCTAGGTGTCATCCCCGGCCCTCTGGTAGTACTCTAGGTGTCACCCCCGGCCCTCTGGTAGCACTCTAGGTGTCACCCCCGGCCCTCTGGTAGCACTCTAGGGGTCACCCCCGGCCCTCTGGTAGCACTCTAGGTGTCACCCCCGGCCCTCTGGTAGCACTCTAGGTGTCATCCCCGGCCCTCTGGTAGCACTCTAGGGGTCACCCCCGGGCCCTCTGGTAGCACTCTAGGTGTCACCCCCGGCCCTCTGGTAGCACTCTAGGTGTCACCCCCGGCCCTCTGGTAGCACTCCAGGGGTCACCCCCGGGCCCTCTGGTAGCACTCTAGGTGTCACCCCCGGCCCTCTGTTAGCACTCTAGGTGTCACCCCCGGCCCTCTGGTAGCACTCTAGGGGTCCCCCCCCCCGGCCCTCTGGTAGCACCCTAGGTGTCACCCCCGGCCCTCTGGTAGCACTCTAGGTGTCATCCCTGGCCCTCTGGTAGCACTCTAGGTGTCACCCCCGGCCCTCTGGTAGCACTCTAGGTGTCACCCCCGGCCCTCTGGTAGCACTCTAGGTGTCACCCCCGGCCCTCTGGTAGCACTCTAGGTGTCACCCCCGGCCCTCTGGTAGCACTCTAGGTGTCACCCCCGGCCCTCTGGTAGCACTCTAGGTGTCACCCCCGGCCCTCTGGTAGCACTCTAGGTGTCACCCCCGGGCCCTCTGTTAGCACTCTAGGTGTCACCCCCGGCCCTCTGTTAGCACTCTAGGTGTCACCCCCGGCCCTCTGGTAGCACTCTAGGTGTCACCCCCGGGCCCTCTGGTAGCACTCTAGGTGTCACCCCCGGCCCTCTGGTAGCACTCTAGGTGTCACCCCCGGGCCCTCTGGTAGCACTCTAGGTGTCACCCCCGGCCCTCTGGTAGCACTCTAGGTGTCACCCCCGGGCCCTCTGGTAGCACTCTAGGTGTCACCCCCGGGCCTTCTGGTAGCACTCTAGGTGTCATCCTCGGCCCTCTGGTAGCACTCTAGGTGTCACCCCCGGCCCTCTGGTAGCACTCTAGGTGTCACCCCCGGCCCTCTGTTAGCACTCTAGGTGTCACCCCCGGCCCTCTGGTAGCACTCTAGGTGTCACCCCCGGCCCTCTGGTAGCACTCTAGGTGTCACCCCCGGGCCCTCTGGTAGCACTCTAGGTGTCACCCCCGGGCCCTCTGGTAGCACTCTAGGTGTCACCCCCGGGCCTTCTGGTAGCACTCTAGGTGTCATCCTCGGCCCTCTGGTAGCACTCTAGGTGTCATCCCCGGCCCTCTGGTAGCACTCTAGGTGTCACCCCCGGCCCTCTGGTAGCACTCTAGGTGTCACCCCCGGCCCTCTGTTAGCACTCTAGGTGTCACCCCCGGCCCTCTGGTAGCACTCTAGGTGTCACCCCCGGGCCCTCTGGTAGCACTCTAGGTGTCACCCCCGGCCCTCTGGTAGCACTCTAGGGGTCACCCCCGGCCCTCTGGTAGCACTCTAGGTGTCACCCCCGGGCCCTCTGGTAGCACTCTAGGTGTCACCCCCGGCCCTCTGGTAGCACTCTAGGGGTCACCCCCGGCCCTCTGGTAGCACTCTATGTAGCTAGTTATCCCTCCCATGCAAAGGGTAAAGGTAGGGGCTAGCAGACAGTCTTGTTCCCAGCCCACACTTCCGCCACTGCCCTGGAAAAAATGGCAGCAGAAGTGTGGGCGAGACAACTCTATGATAACAACAATGTTTTCCAACAACCAGTTTACCCAACACCCAATGATTTCCTTATCACCTGGTCCTAGGAATGTGACCCAGTTATTGCACAAGAGGAATAATTATTATTATGATTACTCAGCTATTTAAGGAGAATGACTGGGCCCTTCGGATATAAACCAGAAAACCCACATTTCCTCCACTGTACACAGAAATGCAACCTATGCTATGTGCATGCAGATGAGCAAACTCAATACTAACAACAGCTAGTTGAATGCAACACTCATCCAGCTTTGTGCACAGTTGATCCTGTTCTTGTTCCCAGTGTTTTCTTGTGTGCGGCATTTTCGTCAAAGGCTATTTTGCATGCCATGTATATGTGCCACCCAAGCCCATCAGAGATGTACTACATTGAAGGCTCATACTACCTTGACTGTCTTCTAAGAAATAATTATTAGTCTATTCTTCGATGTATAGCTATGTTAGGCACTAGCAGAGTATTTGTCCTGTGCACGCTGGACATTCAGTGAAATGCAAGGCCAGCACTTGGCAACAGACACCTCCGCTAGCTCCTGCCCCTCATGTATATGATGTATAGCACGCAGGCACAGTTGCTACAACAGGGTTAGAAATAAGGAGCAAATGGTGGATGGACAAATGTCCTAGCATCATCATTTTGGGTCAGACAATTTCAGATTTGCTCAGACATATTTTTGGAGTACACATGTGCCACAGCAGATGTGCCACAGCATATGTGCACCAACAAATAATGAAAGCATAGTAGACATTCTCCGTGCCAATGACTTGCAACATCACTGTGTGTGTGTGTGTGTGTGTGTGTGTGTGTGTGTGTGTGTGTGTGTGTGTGTGTGTGTGTACGAAATGAGTATTTGGTTAGTGCTCAGCCAAGTGTCTGATCCAAATTTTTCTGGATCAGACAAAATGTCAAAATGGTTGGACAATGTCTGGAGGCTGACCACTATTCCCAACACTGCTGCAAGCAAACACGATGAAGTCACCAAGTACAACCAACATGCTATAAGCAGAGTGGTGTGAACAGATCACACACAATATAAAACCACATGTAGTATAGTGTGCCACACACACAGATGCATACAGAGCCTACATATAAATAACATAAGGTTTACAATAGAATTTATTTCACATGTCGTCTGCGTTGGCATAGATGTCGTCAGGATCTCCAGGAACCACCACTGAGGATACACTCGGCTTGTGTGTGTAACTTGGGTTCGTAGAAGACATCACAGTTTTCATGTATGTTACCTCTCTATGTCACAGGATAAAGCAAAGAAATGCTATGCCTGTGTGTATAACAGTGTGTATTGGTGTGTGTGTGTGTGTGTGTGTGTGTGTGTATGTGTGTGTGTGTATGTGTGTGTGTGTGTGTGTGTGTGTGTGTGTGTGTGTGTGCGTGTGTGTGTGTGTGTGTGTGTGTGTGTGTGTGTGTGCATGTGTGTGTGTGTGTGTGTGTGTGTGTGTGTGTGTGTGTGTGTGTGTGTGTGTGTGTGTGTGTGTACACGCAAGAACACACATGTGTACAATTGTAGTATACATGAGTGTATACGTTCACTCCCTTTACTCACCCCTTTTCATCCACCCTCCTCTTAAAGCACGCATACAAGAGATAAACAAAGAAGACAAGGATAGTCAAAACCACAAGAGCAAGTGCAATGCAAGAAATGATGAGAGATATGTCTACTCCTCCTGCTTCAGAAGCAGCCACGACACTGCTTGTACTACTAGTGACTGTACAGTCTGGGACATCTATCGAGGAGAGTTCCAGCCCACAAGATGGCCGACTGACATAGAAGTGTCTACCATTGGAAGCTAAAACAGCCTGTCCAGTGCTGAGCCACTGATCCAAGGCATTGATGCACGCTGAAGCACTACTACCGGCTGTGAAGATGGCACCTCTGAACACCCACGTCTGGTCACGGCAGAATGTGTACCCCTCAATCTTCCCAAACTCAGAGTGGAAAGTAGGAACCTGTCGACGTACTATGAACTCCAACTCACGAATGATGCTAGTAGAGGACAAGAAACCCTGCAGAGAATAAACACATGGCAAGGATGAGGTGCTCATAATTGTAGAAGACTATACACAAATTCAGAAGACACAAAATCAGTGCATGATCTTCAGTGCTTTACCCGAGCAAACGCACAGTCCAGTCCAGTCAGAGATATGTCCAATGCAAAGAATGCTTTAGACTGAGCTGCAGTGTGTGTGTGTGTGTGTGTGTGTGTGTGTGTGTGTGTGTGTGTGTGTGTGTGTGTGTGTGTGTGTGTGTGTGTGTGTGTGTGTATGTACACACATGCACACATTTGCATAACATTGTGCACAATGTTTGTAATAAAAGAGAGGTAGATAGTACTAACATGACTTAACAGCTTACATTATATCCAATCCACACTTTGAGCACTTAAAACAATTACTAATCTGCACTTGCAGTACATTTACATCTGATTCGTTGTCATGACTGCCACCTTAAATTTGCTAAATTATAATATGAATTTAATTTATAATTACAGTACATCCTTGCTTATCCGGACCTCGCTTACCTGAACCTAAATTATCGGGATCTTCAAGCTGAGTGCGTTTGGTTCACCACACATGTTTAGGGATCCTTATTGGATACCTCAGCTGTCAGTATGTGTGAAATCTGATGTGATGTCATACCTCAGCTTTATCATTCCTGCATTCCTACTACTGCTGAACTGAATTATGCTAACAATTTCTATATTTCACTTATCCGGATTTTTCACTTATCCGAACCAAAGAAAACTTGTTTGTCCGAGGGGGTTCGGATAATTGAGGATGTCCCGTATAGTTTTTCAGCTGAATTTTGGCACCGACTTGAATATTCTGACTGCTTTTCTTCTGCTACAGGTACAACATGGCAGGTACAACATGGCAGGTGCAGATGTACAAACAAACCGACTGTGTAACATACTAGTCTAGCCAGCCTCAGCAACTCCTCTACTGTAACATGAAGTAGAGTGCTCCCTAGAGCGCTTCAAGGAGCCAAGAAAGGGTCTTTCAAAAATATCCAAGATCTATATTAGTATGTTGTATGCCCATATCATTATACACTCAGTCTATTTGAACAATACTGTTTAGATACAATACTGTTATGACTACCTTTTGGATATCTGCTGATTCAGTAACTGTATCATTGTCGAAAACAAATGAACCACAAACATTCACAAAATTAATACTGCTGCAGTTGGAATAGAATCTGATTCAAATTCGTGTAACTAAAAGTTTAGTCTCTGCATATCTGCATAGGTTGTAACTGGTGTTTAGCATACAACTCCGCACAATCATGTCATATTCATTGCATGAATAAGACATGATTGTGGTAACGCACAGAAAATGTGTCCATCTAGTACCTTCAAACAATACAGAAACTATATCTCAACAAATCAATATTAAGATACATATCCCAACAAATAGGATATCAGTTGCGACGGTGGCTGTCCATTAGTGTTGGGGTATAGAAAGACCAATGTATAGAGGGTACATGGTTGGAGGACAAACCTGACCACTGTTGCCGTTCACTACAGACAAACCACACAACTGATGCAACATACCTAGACCTGTTGCAACCGATAAGCCGTTGGTGTACCAATTTTGAGAAGAAAAAGATACCCTCACATAGAAATAGAGTGTGCCATATAACCCATCAGGCAGAAGCAGTTCCTTGGGGAAGGAATACGTGTAGCTGTTTCCTGTCCTAAGCAGAACAGGAGCTTGGATGTGCTTTGAGTCGTCACCATGATCGAAATCAACTTGGGCGTAGTGAATGAAGTAAGAAGCGGAAGATGTAGCGTTGCTTGCTTGATTCCAGGAGAAAGTCAGGTGAGTCCCATTGTTGTTTATAACTCTGAAGTCCGTGAAGATCTCTACAGGGCGAAGTGAAGGCAATAACACTCCATGCACATAGTGACTGTAGGCTAACGGCTATGGCTAGACCATAGATACTCTATACTCCGTAGTGTAGACTACCTCTGGCTAGACTAAGCCGAGTGACTGATAGCGTGCAATGTGATTCACCTAAAACGTACTAGCCTAAGGGTAACTAAAACGTAGCCTAAGGGTAATAATTCGGGACTGTAGTTCAAAAGCAGTGTCAACCATAAGCTACACGCATTATTTCATTGTTGTCTCCATGAATTGGGAGTTCAGCAGTTGCAAGTATATGGCTAGACAGGTTAACCATAGCAGAAGTAAAGGCCCCGTCCCGAATAATCCCGCTTTAACCAATAAGAACAATGGCCATTCCGCAACCTGAGTAGATTCACCATTGCTACCTCACGGCACTGTATGCTCGTGGCACAAATGGACCTGAGCCTCGGAACATAGATCGCTCGGATTGTTGGGCTCGTAAACTACTAACTTGACGACCCATAGTAATGTGTACTTTAACAAGAAGAACTCACGCAGTAAGTTCCCTTGGCTTAAGCAGCTAGGAAAGGTGCACAGCAGAAACAAGAAGTAGGCGAACAGCATAACGAACAATACTTGCGAGGCGTTCTCTTCCTCCACCCAGCTTAGTGTCGCGTGGCCAGACCTTTCCTGCGATGATGGACGTCACTCGCCTGACAGTACGCCCCTCACCCAAAATGGCTGAGCAATATGGGTTGGCATGCGTAACACCAGAGCACCCTCCCCAGACAAAAATCCTATTTTAAGCCTTTTCAAGGTGGTGTCTGACGGGGAATAATTTATTTTAAAAAAATATTTTTTAATTCTCCAAAAATTAAATGCTGCTTCATAAGTGATCATAATTATACAGTGGTACCTCTGAATAAAGGACACTTTGGGGGATGACATAAATTCAGCTGATTTGTTCTTTGAGAGGTTTTCCTCTTTGCAAGGTTCAAAATGTGTTGTAGGAATTATACTGGGAACATAAGTCATGTCCTTTGTAGAGAGGTTTATTATACCGTACATCCATGCACTGCAAATATAAAAATGTAAGAATCGCTAAGATCCAAAATGGCATGCGCAAAATTAGACCCATGTGAAACAGTCACTGCACAATGTACCTGGTTGCACACATGTGCGTGCACACACACACACATACACATACACACACACACACACACACACACACACACACACACATACACACACACACACACACACACACACACATACACACATACACACACACACACACACACACACACATACACACACACACACACACACACACACACACATACACACACACACACACACACATTCGTGTATTTCAGTAATCCTCTATTCAATCCACATGCAATCACAGATGTCCAAGCACGAACATTATATTGGGCAATAAAATAGAACACATCTGGCTTTGCATTTACATGTACATTTCATCGTTCTCCTTAACTGGTGGAATTGAAGCTTTCAGTGGCTTCTGTCCAATCAGAGGTGCCTCGCCATAGCTGGGATTCCGTGTGAGGGAAAAATCATCATCTTCAACAGCTGGCAGTGGTCTTACTTGGTATACGTTAGTTTTCTGACACTTTACGGGGCTGGGGAAGTAGCAAAATAAAGAAAGAATATTTTCAATCAGATTGTTTGAGTGATACTTCGTAGATCAAACTATATTGGCACCTTACTGCCTTCTCTCTCTGCAAACAGACGCACACACCACTGGTCAGGAAAACTGCTAACAGAACCACTCCAAGACCAAGAGCAATGGAGCCAACCATGAGGGACACATCCACAGTTGCCGCAGTGCTCCCAGTCGTGCTCGTGCTGGACATTGCTGTCAGGGTTGATGCACAATCCATACCATCAACTCCGCTGCGTTCCAATCCACAAGGTGGTACACTCACGTAATAACGATCTCCTCTCAACAGTATATACCTATTCCCTTCATTTAACCAACTCTTTAGAACATCTCTGTAGTCATCAGCGTCTCCCTGGTACACCAGAAATGTCCCCCTTAAGAGGATAGAGTCTCCAACACATCCAAGTGATGCTTCCAGTTCACCTGCTTGTTGAAATGAGGAGATATTAGGTTGAAGAAAACTCTTCAATTCAGTGATCACTGTAGATACTGTCCATGTGCGCTGCAAAAGGACAAATTGGATAAGAATCAATCCGGGGGAGGGGGGGGGGGGAGCAGGTACAGTTTCAAAAATTGCATGCAGGATAAATGCATGATGAGAAGGGATGCTAAGCTTTCCCTGCAACGCCCAGAACTTATTAACTACATTGTATTTGCCTATTCCCCTGTGTGTATGTATGTATGTCATTGATTGAGCCACAAACCATGTACACTAACATGTACCATGTACACTATGCCATTGATTAAGCCATAAATCATGTACACTAAATCGTGTAGGGCCGGTATAGTTGCTTTAGGAGTACCTACACTACTGATTTGCAGCATTTTGCGTGGGCTGTGAGCGTGACCCTTTCAAAAGCCAGACGATCACCTCCAGTGAAAACCTATGTCAGTATACTGCATGTAATGTTATCTGAAAGGGTACACACCATGTACACACACACACACACACACACACACACACACACACACACACACACACACACACACACACATACACACACACACACATACACATACCACACACACACACCATACACACACACACACACACACACACACACACACACACACACACACACACACTGTATATACACAATATCATAGTCATTTGGCATTTCAGCACTAAGTCTTGCCATGCACATGTATTCCCAAGCAATCCCTTACTTCATGCACCACACAACGCCATACTTAATGGACCATTGCTCCCCTAAAGACATTTTCCTCAATGAAAACATGATTAGAAATGACTCTGACAGTGTGCGAGTCTGCATTTTCTGACAGTCAGCAGGGAATTGAACAATTTGCTGCAGTAGCTTCTCCCCAAAACGTTAAACTCCATAGAACCCTGGCAATGGCAATGGCCGCTATATAGTCAACCAACCCTATCAGTATCTTTCAGCAGTGCTCATAACTCACAAGAAAGTATTCACAATCCACATCAGATTATCAGCTGGAAAGATGAAGATGATTGTTCTGTAAATGCAAAGAGGAGAAAGGTCTGGAACTCCTACACACATGCCCATTGAGTGTAGAGAGCACAAAACTATACATGATTCATGAAAGTGGCTAGCAAGCTCAAAGCTAATACCGTTCTGTACACATTCATTGGAGAGAGTATACACTACTCTAATACTGTCCAAGACAATAACGGGAATGCCATGTTTCTACATCAATGCAGGATTTCATTTTGAAAATGTTCAAGGGGGAGGGGCGATAACAGTGGACACAGACACAAGATGGTGGAGATGTGTAGCACAGTTGTGAAAGTACTATCAATGGTATAGGGAAATATTGCTCTTCACTTGATCGAGGTCACGTTTGACCTACTTTTAAAATTAGTAGTAGTATATACGTAATAGATTAAAATTGTGATTAAATCTTTGGCAGCAGAAGGTTTCTGTGTAAATTCAGCTTTGTAGCATTAGCTTGCATTCCCTCCCCTCCCAAGTGATATCCTGCTTTAGGAGTATAGTACATAATTTAAAAGCATTACGTGCCAGGTTCACTAAGAACCTCTACTTAGGGACAACATTGCTCTGCCCCATTTGAAATCCCTCGCATTGACGTGATATGCAGGTCACTGTGCTATAAACACTCCAAACTACGGGCACCTTCAGGTACAGGACAGCTCACTGCATGCGATCCCAGTGGTGGCCCTATCATAGAGGTTTCCCTAACTTCCTCTGTTCACAGCCGCTGCATATGTGCTCGTTGCAGCATAGACACTTTGTGTGTCTAGTGTTGTAGTACACACATGCATACCTGAAGATGACGGGGTGTACAATACGCTCTGGGAATACCACTCCTCTTGACCTTCGGTTCCGCGCACATAGACCAACAATGGGCCTAGGTAGCGTGAAGAGGCTATTGTTGACTTGGAAAGACGATACTGAAACACACCTTCCTCCAGGACTAAATCCGACGACGATATAATATTGATAGAGCCCGATGTCCCGCCGCTGTGGTCGAAAAATGCTTGGTAGTAATAGACGTAGAAAGTACCGAAAAGTCCAGAAAATGTGTCCGGGACTTGATCCCACGATATGATGAGATCGGTGCCGTCGTCAGTGACACGTGCATTAGGCGTTACGCCTAGAGATAGAGCAAAGAAAACAAATTTAACCGGCGGCCTTTAACTGGAAGGGGTTCAGAATTGCTCATCTGACTTGGAGACAATTCTTGTCCAGAGCAGCCGGTTAGGATACAAAGTGATGTTAAGAAGACAAAACCTGACACACAGTAATTCGTAGCGATTCTTCTGTTCTGCTCGTTCACCATCGTTCGGCGAATCTCCTGGGGCCATTTCTCGGTCACACCCAGCGTCAGCACGTGATTCACCTAGTCTAACGCAGACAGACCTAAACTTTTCCCTACATCCTTCATGAGAAGCATCCTCCCGCACGTCCCTTTGACTTTGAGGCGGTTTCTTATCCATTATCAAATCCCATTCCCTCACATCCCGCCATGTTTGTTAAAATAAATGGCCCGACGATCCTGAAATCTGCGCTCAAGACAGGTTGATGGAAGAGGGAAGAGGAAAACCTTCAAAGACATGCCTCCATCTGGCGTGGATGCATGTCTTTGGCAAAGAATGTGTTGCTCATGTTAAAAAGTATCAACAGCTCTGCGTGAAACACTAACCAACACAGACCGAAGAATCGGCTCTGCCTTCGTCGACCCAGGTCCCCTGCACTGAACCTTTTACGGCATGTAGGCTTATTGCCTTGGACAAGTGCCCAGGAGTTAGGCCTACAGGTGTCGGGGAGGTGGCTAGGCGTGATTTGAGCAGGGCAATCCTTTCAGTAATCCACTTTAATATTCAAGAAGCAGTTGGTTCTCACCAACTTTGTGTGGGTCAAGGAAGTGGATGTGAAGCTGCAATCCATGCATTAGAGGAGTTGTTCGAGGACGATGCAACAGAAGGCCGGGATATTGTTGATTGATTTGTCCAATGCATTCAACAACTTGAATTGTCAGGCAACTTTACTGAATGTTCAGAACATTTGCCCTGTACTTGCAGCCATTCTTGTTAACACCTATCGTTTGGAGCCACTGCTTTTCATTGATGCGGAGACCATACAGTCAAAAGAGGGTACTACCCAGGGAGACCCCCTAGCTATGTCCATGTATGCCATCAGCATTCCGCTGATCCTGCAGTTGGAACACCTGGCCTCTCAGATTTGGTATGCTGATGACTCCTCGGCAGCTGGGGCTATCACAAGCCCCAAGAACTGGTGGGATGAATTGCAGAATATGGGCCCAAACTTTGGGTACTTTGTCAACTCATCCAAATGTATTCTATTTGTGAAGGAGCAATGGCTTGAAGAAGCCAGATCGGTCTTTGAAGATACAGATATGCAGGTTACTTCTGCAGGTGGTAGATATTTGGGCTCAGCCATTGGCAACACTTCCTTTAAGGAATCTTTGTAAGGGAGGAAGTTAACGAGTGGGTTCATGAGTTGGAGAGTTTGGCAGTAATGGCTACTTCTCAGCCCCAGGCTGCTTATTCTGCATTAATCTTCAGTCTGAAGCATAAGTGGAGCTTCCTAGCAAGAACCGCAAGAGGCATTCATGAGTGGTTGCAGCCTGTTGAAGATACCATCCGATATAAGGTGCTACCAGCCAAAACAATTTAAGCCAGCGATGCCAACAGGAAGCTATTTGCCTTACCCATCAACTTGGAAGGTATGGGAATTCCTATTCTACCAGATGTTGCCAATATTGACTTTGCTAACTCAAATTCTGTATCAGAACCGCTTGTACAGTCAATTCAGAAGAAGGGCATGAGCAGCACAGCAGAAATTGAAGGCCAGCAAAAGGAAGTGCTGAAAAGGGTCAGAGAGCAAAACAGGCTAAGGCAGGAAGATGAGATGAAGGTGACCATGGAATCACTCAGTAGCATCACCAAGGAAGCAGCTGTCTTAGCACAAGAGAAAGGAGCATCTGCATGGCTAGGAACTCTACCAGTGGAAGAGCATGGATTTTCCCTCCACAAAGGAGATTTAAAAACAAACTGGCACTGAGATATGGCTGGCAACCTAATGAGCTTCCTCCCATATGTTTGTGTGGCAAAAGTAACTCTGTGCATGCAACACGCTCTCAGCTGCACAAAGGGAGGTCTTCCCATCCACAGGCACAACGACATCCGAGACCTCACAGCAA
>CAUJGJ010000263.1:1253899-1258899 GCA_963170055.1 Halisarca cf. caerulea | reverse complement strand
TCACAAACGGAAACAAATAATTTTACGAGTACCTTCCGGAGACCCGCTAGGCCTTGCACGTGGTAGTCAAGATACGGTTGTAGAGGAGTCTAAATAAAAGTTAAAACTAAGCAGTCAGTACGAGAGCTGCGGCACCTTGATAATTGATATGAAGACCTAGCAGACGATGGCTTCCCGCCACGGCGTTCACGCATGCTCAGTGGGAGGACGACCAAGTTAATGAAATTCATAGCGTCCATCATCTAGGACAAAATGGAGGACGAGGGGTTTTCTCAGTAGAGCGAGGAAAGCTGGCTAATTACGTTGAAGAACCGCGCGATTTGGGGATGAATGGTCCTTATTTTGCTGGAATGGATGAAAGTGGAAGAGAACAGCCCACTTACACTCTACCGGGAGTTCTTCATTTCATTAAACACGAATGGGCCAAATTTGAACGAGAAAGGGCTACTTGGGATTCTGAGAGAGCCGAATTTCAGGTAAGATTGCATCACATTCCTTTGATGAAGGTTATAGAATACATAGAAATTTACAGTTTTGTGTCCTGATACACTTTCTGCGCTTGTTTTTTGGAATTCCTTAAGGATATGTTTTCGTGGTGAGGTTTGTAGTGGTGTGCGAGCTACTGTTTGGATCCTTGTGTCGAAAATCGATACTCCCGACTTGAATATCTTAAACCACAAATTCTACTACTACTGTAAAATTGGCTCCTGTGTGTGTTGTATGTATGTACAGTACATACATACATAGATACGTATGTACGTATGTATATAATATTATGCAGAAATGATTTCACAGCCTTTGCATTCCACTGTTTGTTGAAACTGGAAGTGAAACATTGGAAGGTTTAGTTGCTATGGGCATCGGTTGGCAGCTGTAGTGGTGAGGCTGTTGCCAATCTTATCCAATGGTGTTCTATATTACACCCTCTGGTATGCCAAGCATCCAACCACCCTGTGGGAGTAATCTAATGAGATTCATAGGCAGAAAGTCCTCCAGTGTGTGTACATATAAACATACATACGTGTCTGAGTGCAGCAGAGTTCCACCCAAGCTACCATTGTGTCTGGTGGGCACTCCACAGTACATGTAGTGTACACTACGACCATGGCAGTAGGGCATGCACACATGCGTACGTACTTACACTATTCAAGTGTATTTCAGTGTGTGTGAAGTGTGTTAGCCCTGTGTTAGGAAGTTTTCAGTGAGCAATGACACTCTCCGAGCACACACACATGTACGTCACATTAGAACTATATTTTGACTTGCATTGTTTCTTTTGTCAGGCAAAGATTGCATTCCTTCAAGGCGAGAGAAGAGGACAGGAGAACCTGAAACGGGATTTGGTTCGAAGGATTAAGATGCTCGAGTATGCTCTGAAGCAAGAGAGGTGAGTACGCACGAAGATTCTGACATACGTACATATTTACAGAGTACTCAGTTGTGTGTGCCTATAGTAAGTTTCTGAACTTTGGTTCTTTGAAAGAGACAAAATGTCCCTCATTTGGTCAGTTGTATTGTTGGTGTGTGCTTTACTGCAGTTATTGTGATCAGCGTCAATTGTTACGAGTGTCTTATCTCATGTACACATCAATTGATGGTTTTAAACAGTGTGTGTTCGGAAAGTGGTGTGAATACCTCACACTTTTGATAGGTATCATGTCTGTAGGGGTGAGAGTAGGTGAAAGTGGTGGAGTTAGGGAAGGTGAAAGTGGTAGAATGAAGAGAGGGGAAAGTGGTAGAATGAGGAGAGGGGAAAGTGGTGGAATGAGGGGAGGTGAAAGTGGTGGAGTGAGGGGAGGGGAAAGTGGTGGAATGAGGAGAGGGGAAAGTGGTGGAATGAGGGGAGGGGAAAGTGGTGGAATGAGGGGAGGTGAAAGTGGTGGAGTGAGGGGAGGGGAAAGTGGTGGAATGAGGGGAGGTGAAAGTGGTAGAATGAAGAGAGGGGAAAGTGGTAGAATGAGGAGAGGGGAAAGTGGTGGAATGAGGGGAGGGGAAAGTGGTGGAGTGAGGGGAGGGGAAAGTGGTGGAATGAGGAGAGGGGAAAGTGGTGGAGTGAGGGGAGGAGAAAGTGGTGGAGTGAGGGGAGGGGAAAGTGGTGGAGTGAGGGGAGGGGAAAGTGGTGGAATGAGGAGAGGGGAAAGTGGTGGAATGAGGGGAGGGGAAAGTGGTGGAATGAGGGGAGGGGAAAGTGGTGGAGTGAGGGGAGGGGAAAGTGGTGGAGTGAGGGGAGGGGAAAGTGGTGGAATGAGGAGAGGGGAAAGTGGTGGAATGAGGAGAGGGGAAAGTGGTGGAATGAGGGGAGGGGAAAGTGGTGGAATGAGGGGAGGGGAAAGTGGTGGAATGAGGGGAGGGGAAAGTGGTGGAATGAGGAGAGGGGAAAGTGGTGGAATGAGGAGAGGGGAAAGTGGTGGAATGAGGGGAGGGGAAAGTGGTGGAATGAGGGGAGGGGAAAGTGGTGGAATGAGGGGAGGGGAAAGTGGTGGAATGAGGGGAGGGGAAAGTGGTGGAATGAGGGGAGGGGAAAGTGGTGGAATGAGGGGAGGGGAAAGTGGTGGAATGAGGGGAGGGGAAAATGGTGGAATGAGGGGAGGGGAAAGTGGTGGAATGAGGAGAGGGGAAAGTGGTGGTTTGCTGGGTGAGAAGATGTGGATGTGGTATTATATAAGTATTGTATGCCCGTGTACATAGCTGCTAATTTCGTGAGACTTTATTTTTGTGAATTTTGCTAATGCCCGCTCATTCATGAAAATTCAATTACGAATATTTGGTTAGATAAATAGTTTAGTTGTCTAATATATAGTAGGGACTGGTCCATTTGTGAAAATGAAATTGTGGATTACAGCCAAGTTCGTCATTTGTGTAATATGCACTTCAGAAAAATTATCACCTATCGGTAATGTTACTAGGTCATAGGGGAAGGAATTCTGTGCCTTTGTTGTATGTGTGGGCTTGGTACTGTGGACTATTGTACACATCTCGTGCTGTGGACTGTCGTTCACCCCATGTGCTGTGGACTGTTGTTCACCTGAAATAGAAATTTTTGTGTGGTTAAACGTTTGGGAATTCCACAAATAGTTAGATGCATACCAAATCCTTGTTCTGTGAATGCTTCTCAATTCTTCGTAGATGGTTAATGTGATAAACTGTTGACTTCCAAAAATAAGAGCAGAGTTGTTATTTTTAAACCAGCCAATCACGAAACTCCAAACGCATTGAAGTTTCAGCACATGCAGTAGTTCATTGTGTTATGTACTGTAAGTGTGTACATACGTACGTACAGTCAAACCTCGTTAGTGAGTACACCTGGGGACCCTCCAAATTGCTACTCACTACTCAGTAGTACGTACTTGCTAACCATATAGATTAGTATTATGGGTTATAAGCTGGGATGTCGTTCCTTGTACTTCCTAACCAGGTATTACTCATTAACAGTGTTCTTAATATCGAGGCTCTACTGTACATGCAGTACATATCTACATACAGTATGTACGTATGTAGCTACAATGTGTGTGTGTGTGTGTGTGTGTGTGTGCTGTGTGTGTGTGTGTGTGTGTGTGTGTGTGTGTGTGTGTGTGTGTGTCTGTGTGTGTGTGCTGTGTGTGTGTGTGTGTGTGTGTGTGTGTCTGTGTCTGTGTCTGTGTGTGTGTGTGTGTGTGTCTGTGTGTGTGTGCTGTGTGTGTGTGTGTGTGTGTGTGTGTGTGTGTGTGTGTGTGTGTGTGTCTGTGTGTGTGTGCATGTGCTTGTCCAACTGGGTGTGGTTGCCAGGTTCTCAAAGATTCCTTTTGTTGAGGTTACAGAACAGTCAGTGATAGTCTGTGCTCTCATCATCACTGCAACTGGTAGACTGAGCTCAATGTGGGTGTGCTAGTGTGAATGGATTGATGTAAACAAATATCCCTGTCTTGTGGCAAGGGTGTGTCCTGAGGCAGGCTCTGTGTACGTATCTGTGTATATAGCAGCAGTTCACTCTGTGAACTGCACCAGCGTACACCCCCTAACAGCAACTGTGTATGAGTGTGCAGTGTGTGTGTGTGTGTGTGCACATGTGTGTGTTCCAGTGTTAGTTCATTGATTGGTTTATACATCTCCCCAGAGCCAAGAACTATGAGTTAAAGTATGGGTCAAAGCTAACATTCTCTGATATGGTCCCTCCTGACCTGAAGAAACCTGCCAAGGACATAGGTACGTATGTGTGTGTATGTGTGTGTTTGTGTGTGTGTATGTGTGTGTGTGTGTGTGTGTGTGTGTGTGTGTGTGTGTGTGTGTGTGTGTATGTATGTGTGTGTTTGTGTGTATTTGTGAGGAACATACATGTACATATGTACTTAAGTACGTACATGTGTGTCATTTGCTTGGCATACTATTTTCTGCTATTATTCGCATGTATTGATCAGCATGGCACATGTCAATGATGTGCCTCTCTCTGTGTGTTCCTCTACAGAGCCAGTAGCACTTCCTGGACAGAGGGACAGCAAGAACATTCTGAAATCGTGAGTTGATCTTTGGTTGCAGTCTAATTTTGCAACTTCTATCGAGTATCAGTTTGAAGTGTCTTGTGTACCTATGTACATATGCCATACTTTGGCAGGTATTTGAAGGAGATTGGGTATCCGGACTATGTCCTTGACACGCGAGTGTCTCGTCTAAAGGCTCTGAGAAGCCTTGGAATCCACTCAACACCCACTCAAGAGGAGGTCATGGCAGAGCAGCATAAACCCAGCCCTCCAAAGAGAGTGGATTCATATGAGAAGCTGGTCAGTGTACACACGTACTTGTACTGGGTTATATGGGCTCTCATATGGAGACAATTGTGCTTTTGTACATGTTCTGTGAGCACACAGGCTGTACAGGCACATACGTATGTACGTTGTATAGGCGCATACATACATAGGCTGTTCAGGCACACTGATTATGCAGGTTCACAGGTATACAAAAGCACAGGTCATAGAGGGGTTCATTTAGAAAAATGGGCAAGGGGGGGCAAATAATACTTAAGAAAC
>CAUJGJ010000263.1:1243899-1248899 GCA_963170055.1 Halisarca cf. caerulea | reverse complement strand
ACTCAACAGCACCTCAACCTACGGTGTGTGTGTGTGTGTGTGTGTGTGTGTGTGTGTGTGTGTATGTGTGTGTGTTATTTTTAGCTGTCTTGGGTGCTTGTATTCAGTGTGTACAACATGTGACTGCTGTTTCCTTCAGACAACACACCAAAGACACAGATCAACAAGATCCGCTGTCACCCAACACTACCTGTAGTGGTGACAGGACACGAGGACAAGTGTATTAGGTTCTTTGATGCCACGAGTGGAGAAATGAAGCACGAGATGATAGCACACATGGACAGTGTTAGTGGATTAGCTCCTGATCCCAACGGACTCTATCTACTCTCATCTAGTGAGTTACCTCGGTCATGTACGTAGACTGTATGATGGTCACGTGGGTGTGTAGTCTGTATGATGGTCTCACGGGTGTGTAGTCTGTATGATGGTCACGTGGGTGTGTAGTCTGTATGATGGTCACGTGGGTGTGTAGTCTGTATGATGGTCACGTGGGTGTGTAGTCTGTATGATGGTCATGTGGGTGTGTGGTCTGTATAATGGTCTCACGGGTGTGTGGTCTGTATGATGCTTGTAGGGGTGTGTTAGATGAAACTTAGGACATTTTGCAACATGTACACTAACACAAGCACAGATACATATGTACGTACATGCATGTGGCACACACATTTACATACACGCTCACTCTCACACACACACACACACACACACACACACACACACACACACACACACACACACACACACACACACACACACACAAGCTCATGTAGGTACGCACATAGGTCCATGCACATGCCTACCTCCTTACAGGCCATGATGGCTCCCTACGGTTCTGGAACATGGAGACCCACATCTGTGTACAGGAGATAAGTGCACACAGAAAGCGCTACGAGGAGGCCGTCTTCAATGTAGTCTGTCATTCTACTGATTCCATGTTTGCCAGTGCAGGAGCTGACAGTGTAGCCAAAGTTTTTGTATAATACTAGATATTATTGTTTTGACATTAATAATATATTATTATTGTAATTACAATTTCACATAGCAGCATCCGCGCATGTGTTGTTCCTCACAGCTACTTGTGTTGGTTGTCGTGTTAAGTGTTGTGCATTCTATGAGATATGGGATCTATTCCTGTGTATACTATACTGTGTAGTCGTGCTAAGTTATTCTATACCACATTGTTCTTATTTAGAGAGTTTATGTTAGGGATCATTGCAAAGAGGAGTGTTGTAAGAACTTTCAACCCCTCCCATTGTCTGCATGTACATGTGTGTTGTGTGTATGTCATTTTAAGCCAAAGTATAATTGAAATTTTGCAACGTGAGCCCGACATGCATCTTGCTGGATAAGTGGTGGGTGTGTGGACGGCATGGGTGTACATGGATGCATGGGTGCAATTTCAATAATATATAGTACAGGGTTTCTTTCAGGAAATGTGTCAAGGGGGGGGCAAATTTAGCCATGAAGAATATGTGGGGGGCAAGTCTAAAGCATTATAGATTACCGTATATCTGGAAATATTGGCGAAAATTAAATTTGGCAGTTGCACAGCAAGGACAAAGCATAGTAAGTAGGTTTATATGAATTTGGTGATAGAAATTTGGCGATTTTGATCATGACCGCCAAACCGCCAATTTAAAAATGTCGCCAATATTTCCGGATATACGGTATAGCATATGCAGGCATGCTGTGATATAGAGCATCCATGTATATTATCTGTGATGGACAGTCATGTATAGCATCTCTTTGTATCTATGTAGCAGTTCTTTTCTTTCCGGATAATGATCATGGGGCCAATAACAAATGTTCAACTAAGAAATGGAAGGAGGCAGATGTGTACATACATGACATCCTAGATGTCTATAAACACATGCAGTGCAGTGATGTAACTAGGGGAGTCTGGGGGTATTCTCCCCCAGGGAAAATTTGAGTTTTTAGGTTATATAAGGTAGTATTTGAGGCCATTTTGGACCATTGAAGGTTGATATTGACATTCAAGTAGAGCCTTCTCTATAGTAATTTGTACTATATACAGTTTGATCTTTTTGGGGTAGAAGCTTCCCTCCCCCTATGGATAGAACCCTGAATGGTTAAGATATTAGCACTCTGGCTGTGTGGCAGATCGATGCACTCACCCTCGAGTACCCAGTGCCCAAGGGCAAGTGCATTTTATATGCCATACAGCCCTCAAGCCTATGTCTTAGCCACTAAATAGAATACAGCTGTTATACGGAGAGATTTCTTCATAATCCACCTGACAACATCTTCGACCTATACAAGTTTCCTTAAGTGATAAGCAGAGGTACGTACATGGTCACTGCCATATGGCACAAATTTTAAGATGACAGGAAATTAGTCTCTATCTCATGCTACTGTGTAGGGGAAACAAACAGAGACACAATTTCCTGTAATGGATGGATTATAAGGCAATTACACAATCCTAGCAGAGAGAATTCCGATAGTGTCAAGATCAGAAACTATAGACAAGGTGTTTATATATGGATATCATTGTAATGATCCTACTTAAACAAAAATATTAACATTACAACTTATAAAATATTACCATCCCAAATTTTCAAGGGGGGGCAAGAAATTTCCAAGGGGGGGCGAATGCCCACCCCTGCCCCCCCCTAAAAGAAACCCTGTATAGATTATGTATATATCAACAGTATACAGTAATGTTGACTATACTGTAATATAAATGTACATATCGTTCACATACATTCATAGCACACGCGTGCATGCATGAGTCAAACCTCTTTACAAGTGGGAACTGCTTCACTGGTCTTGGTACAAAATGTACTGGTCAAAACAGCAACTTGGTTGCAGGAGCATGTTGCAGCAAGCCATGCAGTGCACGGTGGTGTTGTAAAGAGGTTTGACGAACGAAATTGGAATAATTATTCGTTTACAGGTGCAGCTAGTGTGCTGCAATTTACATCACAAGACTTGAATTAAATATTTGCAAAATTGGCCATATAAAAAGATCAGATGACAGTTGACTGTTCTGTGCGGCTGAGGCTGAGATGATGATCGATGCGATGTTGTCCTACTACGTACATCTCTCCTGTCAACTCATGATGACAGCTGCTGACGCATAGCTGACGGAACTGTCACTCATGGACTTGCATTGGTTAGACTGAGCATAGTTGACGAACTTGAGTGTAAATCTCTTCTCTGTTGAGTTGTGAACTGTTTCAATCATCTAGACAAAAACAACAGTGAACAGTGAATCTCATTACGCTCCCACAGAGTATAAAGTTGAGCCTCAGATAGTTGACACTCTGACAACCTCTCTACAAAGGACACAGCTTGAGGTCCCAAAATACTTCCTCCCTATAGTTTTAGTACCTTGAGCCTCCTGAAGAGGACAACCTCCTTACAAAGGACAAAAGAGACTACCCTAACATTGGCGTAGGAATGACTTGTACTTTGGGGGGGCTCATTCAACATCATGTGCAGTTCATGTGCAGTAAAATAGCTTGTTTAATATATGATCAGGCAAACATTGGGGGGGCTATAGCCCCTCCAGCCCCCATGGTTCCTACACCTATGCCTAGAGTGTCCTTTATTCCGAGGTTCCACTACATCCTCAACACACTTTTATGGCCCATAAATTCTGTGCAAACGTGCATTATACTACTGGTAAATGTACCACTGGTTCTACTGTACATACGTAGAGTGGGGACATAGTCTAGAGGGGCCATGTACCAGCTACCATTTTCAATTGGAACAAATACTTGAGCATTGCTTGCTTAATTCGACAGTGAACACATCACACAGGCAATTTGTTTTTGACTTTGTCGTTGTTGTTGCTGTTGTTGTTATTTACTTACATTGAGGAGTACTGCAATAGGATGTCTTCCACATATGGTGTTGTGTGTTTCTGACAAATAAAGTGAGAAAGCTCTTGGGTCCAAAGCCTCTATCCTTCCCATCCCCTCATGGTCGAGATGTCGTATCGACTGATGAATTTCTCCCTTTGACTTGTCGTAATGTGTGTACCTGAACCGACTCCCTGCAAAACGCACACCATACACTCTGTGAAGAAGAACACCATCATGTACACACAAACAGTGACATATGTATACATAAACATGCAGACATATGTACACATATATGTACGTACATAAGTCCATAATACACCCATACACACACACACACACACACACACACACACACACACACACACACACACACACACACACACACATACATATGTAAAAGTACACACACACACACACATACACACACACACATACACACACACACACACACACACACACACACACATACACACACACACACACACACACACTCACACATACACACACACACACACACACACACACACACACACACACACACACACACACACACACACACATGTACGTACTCACCCCAATGACAGAAATCAGATGAAATAACAAACAAGTTGTCAGGATCAGCTAAGTACTTGCTCAAAATCTGTCCATACAAGACCTCCTTATCTTCCTTCAATGCCCCCACAAGTACTGGTACAATTGTATATTCCCCTTTACGACTGAATGCAGCAATAAGAGAGTACAGAATGAATCTGTAACCATCAATAATAGGTGTGCGTGTGTGTGGGTGTGCTTCGATGTCATTGTGGAATACCTTTCCATGACTTTGGCCACGTAGGGTAGATGCATTTCAATGCTGTGTTCATCCTCATCTACAGTTTGTGACATGATCTCAAACCTCCCAGTTCCCTTCAGATCTTCATATACTGCATATCAGAAATTCAAACATAAAATTCAGAAATGGAAACTGAGCCACAGACTGTCAACTGGGCATACAGACTGCCAGCTGGGCATTCCACACTTGGTCAGGGGGACCATTCCAAAAATAGTCACAATACTTACATCATAGAAACTCTAAAAATAGCACATATCCCACCAGTGTCAAATGTAGAATACAGTAATGAAGAATTCCACATACGTATGTGTACATGTAAACAGAATTTAACATGCAAGCAA